>WHUZ01000152.1:0-76021 GCA_015179045.1 Kalaharituber pfeilii | reverse complement strand
TGTGTGTTCTCCTTTCCTTTTTCTCTTTACGCAACCTCTTGTATTTAGTTTCTACTAAGTAGAGTGGTTACCTCTGCTGTGCCGATCCGCTGAACTGCTGTACCGCTGTGAACCGTTGAACCCGCGAACTGCTGAAACTGCCGCCTGCCGCCTCCTGCCTGCGCTCCGTAGATCGCCGTCATCCACGGGCCCCAGACCACGTCCGCCGTTACACTAGGTTGCGTCACAACCCTCTACGAGCGCACCTATCGCCATGTCACGCCTCATTACACCAGACCTGTGGGAACTAGCAAGTGCAGCCCACACTGACTTCCTTACAACCCCGAAACCGGAAGGAACCGCAGACCGGATGGTCGCCGCTTTGGAAGGAATCAGAAACCTCCCTGTCTATACCCCACCACAAAATGATGCAGAAATCGCACGCCTTAATGCCCGAATTGCAGAATTGCAAGCAGCAAATACAGACCTCCAAGCTACAGCCACTGCCGCCATACAGACCACGGACCTCCTCCGTACTCAGCTCGAAGAATCTCGTACAATACAATCTGCCCTGGCTCGGAATACCGCCCCTGCTATTCCTACTACCACCCAAAAGACCCCTGACCCTGACAAGTTTGATGGGTCCCGAGAGCAGTTAAGACCATTCCTCCTTCAACTGCGCCTAAAAGCCAGCACCTATACCGATGAACAAGCTCGCCTACGATATGCTGTCTCATTATTAAAAGGAATGGCATTGGAACAAGTGGCCCCTTTGTCCTAGATGACCGTGTTAATCTTACTGACCTTGCTGCTTTAATTACTATCCTTGAGACCGCCTTTGGAGACCCTGATCGCCGCAGGACTGCAGAACGGAAGATTCTCAATCTCCGACAAGCAAATAAGGAGTTCTCCTCCTACTTCGCAGAGTTCCAACGGTATGCTGCTGACCTGGACTGGAATGAGGCAGCAAAGCTATCACAACTCCGTCAAGGCCTCTCACAAGAAATGCTTAATGACCTCATTACTGTCGAAGAACCTGAGGAATTTACTGCCTTTGTCGCCCTCCTCCAGCGCTTAGACAGTAAGCGACGCGCCACTCAACTCACTCGTCGGCCCCAAATCAGCACTTCTCGTCCTACCCCCATGGTTCAAGCCAAAGCCCCTCAGGCTACTTCCAATGCTCCTCTCATCAACACTACTCCTCCCACTGGTATTACTACAGCTACTGGAACCCACGCTGGGCCAATGGATCTCTCTGCAGGTCGCCGAAGGTTGACTGTGGAAGAAAGGGCCCGACGGATGGCTGAGGGTCGGTGTCTATACTGTGGAGGTGTAGGCCATATGGCTAATACTTGTCCTGTCGCCGCCGCCCTCTTCGGACAGCTGAGGCATTATTTCCTCACCGATGAGGTACCTGAGTCACTGCCAGCCTCTGCTACCAAACCGGCTTTAAACTAGTTGTCCCTTCTCAGCTTGATAGCTCTGTCAAGGGACGTTCTATTTCTCCTATGTCTTGTTTCCGGTTGTCTGCTTTCTCTGTTAATAAATCACCTGTTGTGGATGAAGAATTGATGGATGGGAATCATTTGATAGTTACATGCTCATTAATTGACTCTTGTTACCCAATCATCCAAACCCACGCACTTATTGACTGCGGAGCAACTGGATATGCATTCATTGATGAGGAATTTGCACGCTATCACAACCTGCCACTATACCCCCTGAAGACCCCCGCACAATTGAAGTTATCGATGGAAGACCTATACAATCTGGTGATGTCAAGTACTTGACTAAGGTAAAGATGACCATTGATAAGCACTCTGAGGAAATTCCTATGTTCGTCACTCATCTTGGACACTACCCTGTCGTACTTGGAATACCCTGGCTTAGAAGACATGATGTTACAATCCGCTTTGCTACAAATACTGTTATCTTTGACTCTGATTTTTGTTTACACCATTGCACTCACATGGCTGCTACCACAAAAGGCATTACTATCGACCCACCAGAGCGTCCTCCGGATATTACCAGTACTCCAGAAGCTACTAGTAGGAGTTCTTTGAACTCTGAACCTGTGATGATCTCTGCTATTTCCTTCCGCCGGCTAACTCGGAAGCGTACCAACTTCGACCAATGCTTCAAGTTGTCCCTCTATGAGATCAATCAAGCATTAGCACTACCAGCGGAGGAAAAAGATGAACTAACCAAGATCAAGGAGCTAGTTCCTGAGGAGTATCATGAGTTCCTACCACTATTCACTGAAGCTATTGCTAAGGTCCTACCTCCACACCGCCCTTATGACCATAAGATCCCATTGAAGGATGGGTTTCAACCTCCTTTTGGACCTCTCTACTCTCTCTCCAAGTCCGAACTGGAAGAACTCCGCCGTTGGCTAGAAGACAATCTCTCAAAAGGCTTTATCCGTGCATCATCCTCTCCTGCTGGTGCTCCTATCCTATTTGTCAAAAAGAAAGATGGTACACTTCGTCTCTGTGTTGATTATCGTGGACTCAATGAGGGAACAATTAAGAACAGATATCCTCTTCCTCTCATCCGTGAGACACTAATGCAGCTATCAAAGGCCAGATACTATACTACATTAGATATTCGTGGGGCATACAATCTGATCCGAATGGCTGAGGGTGAGGAGTGGAAAACGGCCTTCCGGACAAGATATGGCCTGTATGAATCTCTAGTTATGCCCTTTGGTCTTACAAATGCTCCTGCCGACTTTCAGAAGTTCATTAATGAGGTTTTACGTCCATTTCTCGATGCATTCTGCACTGCCTACCTTGATGATATTTTGATTTATAGCGATACTCTTCGGGAGCATAAGATCCATGTTCGACGTGTCCTTGAAGCTCTTAAAGAAGCTGGTCTTCATCTGAAACCTGAGAAATGCGAATTTCACAAAACCTCTGTTAAGTATCTGGGTATGGTCATTTCTCGCGAAGGAATTCGAATGGATCCAGCTAAGGTCAATTGTATTCTGGAATGGGAAGCCCCAAGGAATCTTCACGATGTTCGCGCCTTTCTAGGATTTGCCAACTTTTACCGCCGTTTTATCAAAGACTACTCTCGCATTGTATCTCCTATGGTCAAACTCACACGGAAGGATACTCCTTTTATATGGGATACTGTATGCAATGATGCATTCGAATACCTGAAAAAGGCTTTTACCTCAGCACCAATACTTAGCCACTTTGACCCTGAGAAACTAATAATCGTTGAAACAGATGCTTCTGATTATGTTTCTGCTGGTGTCATGAGCCAACGTGATGATGAAGGGATCTTACATCCTGTAGCATTCTTCTCTAAAAAGCACACACCAGCAGAATGCAACTATGAGATCTATGATAAGGAATTGATGGCAATTGTTCGCTGCTTTGAGGAATGGCGTCCTGAACTAGAATCCTCACTACACCCTATTCAAGTTCTATCTGACCATCGCAACCTTGAATACTTTATGTCAACTAAGCTACTCAACCGCCGACAAGCTCGCTGGAGTGAATTTCTCTCTCGATTCAACTTCAAAATTACATACCGACCTGGCAAACTTGGAGGGAAACCAGACGCATTAACAAGAAGGTCAGGAGACCTCCCTCAGGAGGGGGATGAAAGACGAGCTCACCAAAATCAAATTGTCCTAAAACCTCATAATATTGCGTCAAGTGTACAGGTTACCCTGAATGCGTTGAAGGTTACGGCAGATACAACACTTGAAGAACTTATGGAGGAAGCTTATATACAAGACAAGATTCCCAATCAAGTTTTAGATGCACTGCGTAAGGGTAAAAAGCAATCTAAATTACTAACACTTGCAGAATGCGAAGATAAGGATGGCCAACTTTGGTATCGTGGGCGAATTTATATACCAAATTACAACCCATTAAAGCTTCGGCTCATGCAGAATCACCATGAGACTCCAGCTGCAGGCCACCCAGGACGGTCGAAGACACTTGAACTCTTATCAAGAACATACTACTGGCCAAGAATGTATCGAGATGTTGATCGCTTTGTCAGAAACTGCCATATCTGCCAAAGATCTCGTACTAGTAGGCATGCTCCATTCGGAATACTGAAGCCTCTTCCAGTCCCTGAGAAGCCCTGGCAAGATATATCTCTCGATTTTGTTGTGGGTCTACCCTGGTCTGAGGGGAGTAATGCAATACTTGTTGTGGTGGACCGATTAACGAAAATGCGGCACTTAATACCCTGTCGAGATACTGTTACTGCAGAAGAACTTGCTAGACTATACGTGACGCATGTGGCAAAAATCCATGGATTACCCAAGACAATCATCAGCGACCGTGGTACACAATTCACCTCACTCTTTTGGAATGCACTGACATCACGATGGGGAGTCAAACTTAAGCTTTCTACTGCATACCACCCGGAAACTGATGGCCAAACAGAACGAGTCAATGCAGTTATGGAACAGTACCTCCGAGCCTTTGTGAACTACCTTCAGGACGATTGGGCAGAGTGGCTACCTCTCGCTGAGTTTGCAGCCAATAATAATGCATCGGAAACTACAGGCATCTCCCCATTCTTTGCCAATTACGCATTTGACCCATACTGGACTGAAGAACTTCAACCAGCCAAAGGACCACATCGAGATAAGGATGTACAAACTGCGTCTAGTCATGCCGAAGCTCTTAAAGCAACTGTTGACCACTTACGAGCTGAAATGCGTAGGGCCCAACACAGATACCAGGAAAATGCAGATGCACACCGCCTTCCTGCTCCAGACTTCCAGCCAGGGGACATAGTGTGGCTAAATGCGAAGAATATTACTACTCGACGTCCCTCCCGAAAATTAGACCACCGCCGCCTTGGACCCTTCAAAATTCTGCAGAAAATCTCTCCATATGCCTACCGAATCGAGCTTCCTACTACTATGCAAGTCCACAATGTCTTTCATGTTTCCTTACTAGATCTTGCAGCTAGTGATCCATACCCCGGGCAACACATTCCTGCACCTCCACCAATTATTGTTGATGAAGAGGAATATTACCATGTTGAAGAGATCCTGGACTCAAGGATATATCGCAGACAACTCCAGTATCTTGTTAAGTGGCTAGGCTACGAGCAGCCTGACTGGCAACATGCAAAGGGAATGAGCCACCTCGATGCTGTTCACAAGTTCCATCAGCAATACCCAGACAAACCTGGACCATAGCAGCAGTAACAACTGAGCCTCGCAGGAGCTCGGCCTAGGAGGGGAATAGTGTAACGGGATATTTATAGCGAGCCGGGTAAATATTTTCACGCTAAAAGATGACCTCTGACAAGCATTTCGGGATGATAGCTTCACGCTAAAAGATGACCTCTGACAAGCATTTCAGGATGTCGGTACAATATATCTGGGTAAAAGGGATGTGACCTGAGTGCGTATTGCAGTCTCAAAAGTGTATATAAGTGGTGTTCATGGCTGTGTGTTCTCCTTTCCTTTTTCTCTTTACGCAACCTCTTGTATTTAGTTTCTACTAAGTAGAGTGGTTACCTGCTGTGCCGATCCGCTGAACTGCTGTACCGCTGTGAACCGTTGAACCCGCGAACTGCTGAACTGCCGCCTGCCGCCTCCTGCCTGCGCTCCGTAGATCGCCGTCATCCACGGGCCCCAGACCACGTCCGCCGTTACAGGTTGGTGGAGGTTCTGGGGGGCGTTTCCAGAGCGTTGATGGCTGTTTCTTTGGGGAAGGTGTCTAAATGTTCGTTTTTGGTAGATATTTAGAGGTCCCCGCGACCTTCGGGCCGAGGGGCGTCGTCTGTCGTTGTCCGCTTGTCGCTAGCTGTCCTGTGGGTCGAGATACGGGCTCGGTCACGTGATCTTGGACGTGGCCCGAGGAGGTTGTAGAGGTGTGTGGGAGGAGAAGAGAGAAGTGGAGGGTTTTGGAGGAGGAAAGGTCATGGAGTGGAATAGGATAGCAGTATCCAATTTCACTGCCTTGCGCCTGGAGAGAGGGAGGTGTGCGGTGTGGTTGAAGAGGATAGGGGCGGCTGAGTCGGATAAGTGCAGGTGCGGGGAGGTGCAAACCGGGGAGCACCTCGCTTTCCGATGCAGAAACCAGAAGAACCGTCCAGAAGGCTTTGAGAGGTGGGGCGACATGGAAAAGAATTGGAAGAGAAAGGCGGAGAATGGGGAGGAGTATGACGTTTTGGAGAATTTCTTCGCTGGGGTCAAGTTCTAGAAGGTAGGAGAATGCGGGGTCAAGTTCCAGAAGCTAGGAGAGCGGGGGCGACGGCGCGTGGGGGCCATGTACGTAGAGAGTTAGTTTAGCCTGTCTCCGGGCTATGAGGGCTTGCCCAGGGACCCTGCCATGGCCAAGTGCTACAAGCGGGGTTATGTGATTTAAAAAAAAAAAAAAAAAAAAAAATAGAAACTGTATGTAATAATTGTATAGGAAAACTACCTGAAAGGGCAATTTGATGTATAAATTAGGCATTAAACAACATTAAGCCAATTGAAGCACTAACTGACAAGAAGCCTATTGGGGAGACTCTCTAGCCACAATTCTATAGCCATTATGGTGAGCGTTGAAGAGAAGTTGTGCATTCTACCCTCCAGTTCACTTTGTATGGGAATTCCATATAAATGCATGCCAAGACATCAATGAAAAACTCATGGCGCCATTAATCAACCACAATGTCTTTTCAGTGCAAATAGAGGGATTAAAGGTGAAGAATAACCCTTTATTTATTTCTCCTGAAGTGCGCATACAAAATTTTATTCTGGTGGTTGAGATATATGTTGTCGCGCTTGCTCAGTTTTGGTGTAAAACGTGCGTCGGGACGTGGTGCACGTCGGGTTGTGGTGAAAGACAGTATCCCAAGATCTCTCGACCAAAAGGACTTCACGTCCGTGCATACAACCAGCATATTCAGTGACAACAGTTACCAATTTGCAGCTGCCAACCTGATTTCCTTTTTCTTTCTTTTTTTTTTCCCTTTTATTTGCTGATGGGGAGTCGTCTGGGTTGTGCTGTTTATTGGTGTTCTAGCGAGCGAAAATATGTTTGCTACCTGTAATATACAGTACATGGTTAGAATTGGGTTTAAGTACTCAAAGATGCGCAGAAGGGGAAAATAGTTCCAAGTTCATACCAGTCCTCGCATATCCCACTCCAACATTCGTCAACGGATGGACTGCCGCTGGTTACGAGACTAGGAGTGCCGCACTCAATGAATAACACCTAAAGTCCAGCCCAGAAGAGAGGACGAGGGCACGGAGGCTACTGAGGGAGATCATTCGAGACAAGAAGAAGAAATATTGGTCGGAATTTTTGGAGGAGGACAGAATCACCTCCCCATGGGACATTGTGAGGATCGCAAGGGATCCCTTCAAGGAGAGGCAGTTGATGGGCATAGAGGGGACCGACGAGGAGATCGCAACGAAATTGACGGAGAGATGCTTCATTACGACGGACACGGAGGAGGAGGAGGCCGTCAGGAGGACAGGGGAGTGGGCGGAGAGGGAGACGATTAGGAGAGCGATAGACAAGGCGTTAGCGAAAACGAAGGCGAGGTCCGCACCGGGTCCGGACGGGATACAGTACGGGGTACTGAAGCGGATAAGAGGGACGGAGCTGTGGACAGCGGTGAGGGAGAAGATAGTGGAGTACAGAGTCAGGGAAGAGGATCTCGCGAGGGGCTTCGAGGTGGTGATGGCACTGAAGAAGGGGAGAGCGAGGAGCGAACCAGGCAGCTGGAGACCGATCACCCTCCTCAACACGGTGGCGAAGTTAGGACAGAAGGTAGTGGCGGACCGGCTCCAGAGAGAAGACAAATTGTTCCACAGCTCACAGGTGGGGGGGAGACCGTTACGGGGAGCGGAGGATATGCAGAGGCAGATTCTGAAGGAAGTAGAGAGCAGGATGGGTAAGGGGGAGTGGGTAGTGCTGGTCGGGGAGGACATTAAGTCAGCGTTCAACCACCTGAGGAGAAAGAAGGTAGTCCAGCGCATACAGACAGTGGACCAAAACATAGCGGCGTTCGTACAGAAGTTCCTACAACCAAGCGAGTTCGAGATAGCGTGGGATGGAAGATCGAGAGCAAAAGGAAGGATGACAGACGGCTCGCCGCAAGGGTCGCCGCTGTCGCCGGTGTTGTTCCTGATTGCGATAGCACCAACGGTGGAGAAGGCGAACGCAGAGGGGTTCTCAAGGTCCTACATAGACGACTTTCACAGTGTCGTATGCCATAGGACTATGACAGGTTTACAGAGAGAGATCAGGAAACACAGGGAGAGACTGAAGGCAGGAGCAGCCGAGGGGGGGTTCGAACTGGACCCGAGGGTCCAGTTCGAACCCCCTCGGCCGACCAGGCCGCCTGGCCTGGCCTGTTGGATTCATTGTACCCGACTCACCTCGGAGCGTGCCAGAAGGTAAGGGAGGCATGGGAAGAAAGAGTATAGAGAGGGGAAGAAGACTTAGCGGTGATGTGGGTAAAAGGACACAAAGGAATCCCGGGGAACGAGGAGGCGGACAGAGCGGCGAAAGTAGGGACAGCCCTGCAGTACGAGAGTGAGATAGTCACCGAACCAGGCATCATTCAAAAGGCGAGACAGGCGAGGGCAGCAGAGAGAGAGAGACTGGGGATAAGCTACAGACCGCTGCAGAAGCTAGGACATGAGGTGTCAAAAGTGGCGGGACTCCTGGGGAAGAAAGGTCTGAAGGCGTGGAGGCACCGGGTGGGGAAGGCAGCGGACGCGGAGTGTCGCTGGTGCGGGGAGCGGGAGGAGGATTTCGAGCATGTGATGGAGAGATGCAGAGTGTGGAGAAGGAGGTGGCCAGGTGGGGAAGAGGAGTTGCTGAGGCCAAAGAAGTCAGGGGACAGGGACCCGCTGAGGAAGGTCATCGACCTTATGAGGGAACCGGAGGGGGGAGACAGACAAACGGGTAACGGTAGTTTAGTTAGGCAGCGCAGCGTAGAGTAGGTCAGAACCTCGCCATAGCCCTTAGGGCGGCATGCGAGTAATGAAATAATAAAAAAAAAAAAAATAAAAAAAATGAGTAACACCTGTAGTTAATCATGGATCAATCGGACGGCACCCATTTGCGCCACCTCCACTGCAGAGAAGAGGACCCTCGCCAAAGTCACTTGTGGCCTCAACTTCAATCCTTTTCTTTTCTTTCTTTGTGTCCACGTGAAATCATTCTAAGCGAACGCGACCAAAGTATTTATTTACTTTCCTTCTTTCCTCCTTCTTTCGCTCCTCTTTTTTTCCTGACTTTATCTCATCTCATATTATCTCATTTGTATTTAACCTCGCTATAGCCCAAAGGGGCGGCAAGCGAGCAATGATATATAAAAAAAAAAAGAAACGGACTGGGCGGAGACAATACCTATGCTAGCTCACCAGTTGAAGAGAACAATTGGATACATGTGCTTGAAACAGTGAAGGTACAAGTAGGCACCATGAGATTTACCGTTGGCCTGGGTGAAATGTCATTAACATGATGGGTGAACCACCTCGCCATAGCCCACAGGGCGGCACGCGAGTAATGAAATAAAAAAAAAAAAAAAAAGATGGGTGAACCGTTGGTGAACTTCACACTTGCGCCGAACATGCAAACTCACTTCAATCTCGAATACAAATTGTCACTATCTAACATATAGAAAGAGAAAGTTACACTAAGCACATCAGCATACTACGCTCATACCTTCTCTCCCTCCGCTATTCCATCCAGAATCTTTGTTTTCCACGTTTTAACCTCTCTAAGAAACCTACCTAGGGTTTGGGAACCCGTGGAGAGTTTTTCTTTCAGTTTCTCAGGAGCCATTTCTAACAAATTCCGGGCCTCAGATTGAGTAAAATGTGCTTTGGTTTTCTCCACATGTCTCCTTCTTTTATCCAGACGCCCAATGAGATCCTGAACCTCTTCCACAAACACACTGCTCACCTTATACGCGCGTCCGGACCTTGTCAGTACCGCCATTGCTAATTCATGCGTGGCCTCCAATAACTGTCCTAACTCAATAATTCCTTTAATCAGGTCCAACCCGCTTGTTTCAAGGATGGCCCTCTGCTGCGAATATCGCGGTGCTTGGCCATGCGCAATAATGGCGGCGATTATTACCTCAGCCTCTTCTTGTGGCCTGCAGTCCAGTTTGTTCCCCATTTCTATTGCTTCCTCTCTTCCCGCCAACAACTCCTCCGTCCGATCAATTTTTTTATAGAACTCTTCTCTTTCATGACGGTCCCCCAAAGTATCAATGCCACGTTGTATCAGGATGTTTATCAGGGTGTAACATCGTTTCTGGACGTCTATGCTGATACAGTCACGGTGCCTGTAGGGCCAATATATTAATGGAGGCGTCTCAAAAGAAGAGCAAGGATGACAAACTGATTCAAATAGGCAATCAATTCAGCAAAGTGTTCACCTCTGCGATAAGCTTTCACAGTATTATCATATTCTTTGGCCATGTGGTAACAGGTTGCTGCTTTCATGAATTCATCTGCCCTTTCAAACAATATTCCAGCTTTTCCGTACTCCTCTCTAGCCCGCAATATATCTGCCGCTTTGATGTAATCTCCGGCAGCGGCATAGGTTTCGGCAGCTTTGATGTAATCCCCGGCAGCAACATAGGTTTTGGCAGCTTTGATGTAATCCCCGGCAGCAACATAGTTTTCGGCAGCTTTGATGTAATCTCCGGCACCGGCATAGGTTTCGGCTGCTTTGATGTAATCTCCGGCAGCGGCATAGGTTTCGGCAGCTTTGATGTAATCCCCGGCAGCGGCATAGGTTTCGGTAGCTTTGATGTAATCTCTGACAGCGGCATAGGTTTCGGCAGCTTTTTGGGTAAACGATGCCTCCATGAATAATTTTGCTGCATTCAGAAACAACTCAATCGCCTGCGGACTCAGTTTATTCGACTGGTCAACGTCAAGTCCCCTCGCCTCCTTGTACAATAAGTAGGCACGAGCCAAAGCTTGCCCCTGCTGGTGTTGTGCCCTGCGAAAACTGAGCAAAGCCTAGTCATGATAATCGTTCATGAGCAATTCCCCATCTATTACACAAAATAGGTGAAGGAGGGTGGCTAACATCCTCGTATAAACCCTGATGGAGTAACCTTTCGCCATATTCTTTCCAAGCCCGGGACTCCATAGCCTTGCCAGGATTAAGAATATTTATAGCTTCATGTTCGCCCTGTTATAAATATCAATTGGAACTTAGCCCTTGTCCTTCAATGTTGTATTGGGATACTACCTCTGGGCCATTGTGCACAATAGATATCAGTGGCTCTTTTAATTTTTCGACCCTCGTCCACACCTTCAATATGTGTTGCACTGATTCTGGATCACTCTCCAAGATCCAAAGATTCTTCCTCGCACGAGTGACCGCCTCATACAGATGCTTCAGCTCCATACATAGTTCCTAATTGTAGTTAATGTATCGATGCTCACTCGTTAATGTTTTCCGTTAGACAGTGCCTATATTACGTACCGTGTATCTTTTCTTGTCTAAAAATTCCCATGCTCGCTTTTCCAAAAGTAGAGTCAGAACGGACCTGCCGATTTTTTTTCCATGTAGAATCACTGAAAAAGTTGTACAGGATCACATCATCGAATACAAGATCTTTACATTGAAAGACAGTCAAGATCAATGCTGAGTTCAGTTCTTTCATCAAGTTCTGCCGTGTGGCATCATTTCGGACGATAATAACTTGCTCTGCCCCAGAATGTGCCCAAACCACCTCAGTTCCAAACATCCCTGCGCCAGCTTGTTTGAGGATGTTATAATCAAAACCCACTGTATGAATCATTAGATAAGCTGTTTTTGAAGTGCTGTAGTTCAGGAGTTTTTCGAACATCAACTTACCGAACATACTTGGCTTCGTTCCTGGATGGACTCCAACCTCCGGTGGGAGTATGTCAATTTGTGAGGGGAAAACTGTTCACGATATGGATCATGCATAAGCAGTATGTCCAATTGCAGGTTATGAGAGCTCTGGCATTACTTACCATTAGAGAGTAAGTGCGCAATGTCTGCTGCTAAAGAGAGAATTCCTTGATGGGTTTTGTAGTTCTTGGATAATGTGAAGAGTTCAGGCTTTGCCCAAGAGGCTTGCCTGGCCTCGTTGGCCATTGCGATAAAGTGCTCATAGAATCTCACTTTAACATCAGGAATCCGGAAAGTATTATCTCTGAAAATACATTTCGCAGCGTCTGCGGCTATAAAAGTATTAGAATTCTGATGATACTTCTCGAACCCAATTCTCATCGCCAGGGCCCTAGAGCGCAATAATATATGTAGAAATACAAAAAAAAACTGGAACTAACCAAAGTGAATTCCATGCGGGTTACGGATCAGTGTAAGCAGAAGATCTATCTCCAGCAATTTCTTGTCCTGTATTTCTACATTCTTTTAGTTCTTATCCCACACAGACACAGGTGTTAACAAACCATCAATGTAAATCTCATCAAAGAGGCTTTGAACGGTCCTCTTTGAGCTTTGATCCTTCTCCAACGATCTCAAGAGGTACGTCACCCTATCAATATCATCTATATCGCCTAATGAACGCTTTTTTGCTTCATAGTTCTGGTAGATGTCATAAATAGTGTTCTTGGAATCGGTGAAGATGGCCTTCCGGGCGCTCAATTCCAAATACTCTTCCCTCGAAAGCGGTTGAAAGTTTCGTTTGGCGGATGTAGATCCTTTAATTATTCCCAGGATTTCGGAAAACACGAGATCGGGTTCAAATCTTTCCTTGCAATCATCTATATGTTTCTGCCAATATTGATGCCGGTAAATATTATAATCAATTACCCTCGCCCCCTTCCCCATGAATGACACTTCCCCTGGTCTGCAGCCCATCAAGTCCTCGCGATCATTAAGGCTGTTACATTGTCAACGATGGAAGTTCCCCGGTCGATTGCTACTTACCTAATGATTTTTTCTAAGAAATTGAATAGGTCGTGAAACGTGCAAACAATTGGAAACTTGTTGTCATCGATGTTTTCTAACGTTAACAGTTCTAGTGGATTGTTCTGCGCTTCTTTCAGCTCGCCTAATGTTTTTGCTGAGTCTGGAAATGTTCCAAGTTGAGATACCACTAGCCGTTCCAAATAATCTTGCAGCTTATGAGCGAGGTAGGTCGAACGAGTGAGAAAGATCTAGATTTCTGTCAATGTGATATTCACTGGCAGACATATTGGCATTTTGCTGCCTACCTGGCGAACTGTCGCTCCTTTTTTTTCTGCTCGCAATATTTCGGCACAGCAGCTTAAACAGTAAACAAGTTGTTTTTCCAGTATCACTTCCACCTACAATGAATGTCGCAGTGTTCGAGTGTTTGATGATCTCCATCTGTTTATGGGAAAGCTCGAATGGGAAGGCCATGTAATCTGGTTCCCGACCCATGAAAATTCGATTTAGGACTTTTTCTGTAACACAATACATTTTGTCTATTTTTAAATCAGTATATAGTGATACCTCCATACACAATCAAGAGCCTTATCGTACTACTCATTAGGGTTTCCTGGGCTTCAAGCACAGTTTTATCTAACCCAGGCTCATCAGATTCCTGTTTTGCAGGACCAAAATATTTCTTAGGAAGTACAGGAAATTGCAGCAGAGAGACAAAGCGTCGCTGTATGTCTGAAGTACTATATGCCTTATGAAGTTGAAGGACATCACGAATGGACCCTTGTATCTATAGGTAGTTAGCTTGAAGAACTTCACTGTGATAGGTAATACAACCTCACTGCTGTCTCCAATCCTCCAAACTGTCCGTACATGGTCACATCAGTGGTCAACAAAATTCAAGGGAATAAGGACAACAAATCGGTACATACTAGTAATTATCTGGCTGTCAGTATCATAATCCTCGTCAAAACCCACGTTGACCTGCCATAGGATTCTCCCATTTGATCCATATACGGCTCCCCACAAAGGCACGTGTTCCTTTTCGTCTGCTTGCCCAAGTATCATCTGTTGTTGTCGTAGAGACTTGAGATCCCAATTCCCCGATGCTAGCTCTCTAAGTTTTCTCGTGATCATAGTGAAGTGACCTATTCATCGAATGGAGGGAGTTAGCATTCGATGGTCGAAACTAGGCATTTCAAAAACTGAAATGATCGCCTAATAGTTCATACCATCTTTGATTGATGCAAGCGTATCTTGGAAGGCCTTCTCGCTTAAGCAAACTCTCCAAGGTCCCATTTTCTGACCAAGTAGGGTACCAGTGAACGAGTCTGGAGGGGCGGAGAAAGACAGTGGATTGGCCCTCGTCAGGAAAGCTGAAGTTACTGTATTTATGTGGAAGCAAGCAGCACAAGGAAAGGATTTGACAAAAGCTTGGAAGAGTCGGAAGGTTTCTTTTTCCTGAAGTTGTTCAATTGTCGCTTCTACAGCACCAATTCCTGCAGGAGGGCAAATATTGAAGAGTTTCAGTGTGCGAAGATCTGCAGCTGATAAAGGTACTCCTGAAGGTGATGCTGGTGTTGTTTTATACTGGCTGGTCGTCAGTTGGGGTAGTTGGGTTACCTGGCTCCGTCTTGTAATTTCCACCTTGAGCACCCTTTTTAAGGTGTTCTGAAGTTCCAGGAGAGAACTCCAGCGATAAAGTTCATCTTTAACATAATGATTAGCACGACACTCCTGACAAAGCTTAACTGCTACCTTCATCCACTCAGCTAAGGTTTGTACTGTTCCAAAGGAACGAATTTCGGCACCAGATTGAGCTTCTGCTAAGATTGTTTGAATTACTTTAGCCCCATCAATCGAAGGCAGAATCCGCTGAATTAAGTCAGGAATTTTAGAAACCCTCTCTAGAAGAATTTTATATGATTTTGGTCCAGTAGTGCTGTGACTCCGGTAAATGTAGGATAGTTGTATAGTGCTAATAATAAGTTCAGGAAACCCACGAGTGAGAAAGAATTCTGAGTATGAAGAATCAAGAAGGGGAATAACTAGATGAGAAGTGAAGTTGTGGATAATATCTTTGTTGAATGGAACCTTTGATATAATATTTGCTTCTAGGATGCACTCAAGCCATGTGATGATTCTCTGAATGCGCTCTGAAAAGTCAGAGAGGAAGAGCGCTCGATTGGTTTCGGAGGTCAAAAGTAATCCTGTTGCATCTGGGTCTTTGGCTAGCTCAACGTGTAGTTTTCCAAAGTCCTGTGTGCTGAAAGGCTTGTTTGAGAGAACAAATCTAGTAAAACCATTGCTCGTAGATTCATCGTACTGATGACTGAAAAAAAGATCCATTTCTGCATACGGAACCTACAGAATACAGGTTTGCTTTCTTGATGAGATCACGGTACAGTTAATTGATTATGGAGAAGGAAGGAGAGGGAGTTCGTAGTAGCCAGAGAGGGCGGTACTAATTAGGAACATTTTTTGCTTTTTGTTCCAAGACGAAGTAACGAACTAGATGTTCTTGAGCGATGTTGTTCATTGCCGGATTTGGATTTAAGGCCTGCCATGCTGCTTTTTTTAGCATATCAAACATTCCTCAGGGAGCAACGATGTGCGGCAATTGCTTGTAGTGTCGTGACTTCAACCTGCAGCACCATTTGCATGCAACTTTCTGCAGCCCAGGACATCTTTAACCGGATGTTTGGTTTGATGACAGCATACCTAATTTATCGCTAATATATCGCTGTGGTGCAAAGTGCCAGGTGCCACCGCTACACCCGGGTAGGGTCTATTTCGCGGGTGTCATCTTTTTGTATGAGGACACCTAAAATGGTGTCCGGGTACACCTGAAAGGGTATTGTAACTTACGCCCCACCCGGGGGTGCGCAAGTACGCCGCATCAGAAACGTGACACCCGGTTGTGGCATTATTTTGGAATGCTCCGACACCGCAGTGGAATATCATATTGCGGAATCAAACCAATTCACCAGGAGCAGGCCAACTGAAGTTCTCTCTGCTAACTACATTACACGGCTTAACACAGCTTTATAGCACAAGGCATGCAACCAATACATGCGAGCATAAACTTGCGCTACAAAAGTCAAATCTGTTGATACCGAAAAGAAATATGGAAGCATTTGTGTTTTCTGCATGTGTATGTAGTTGAAATTGTGCCATGTTTAGTCACCTGTCGGGGACGATGGCGGAATGGGCAAGTACCAAGGTTGGCCATGGAAGGCACGTGGAGCTAAGGAAGGTAACCTACGTGAGGCGTTTCATCGATATCCTATGTATATCATATAGACTTTCCCTACCGTAGCTCATACAATCAACAACTTTCTCTTCTCTTCTCTTCGCACCCACGCTTTCGCACTCGCATTCGCATTTGGTCGTACGTCCGTTCCGCCAGTTTAGTAGTCCATACTATCTCAGCGACTGATCTGCAGCAGGCACCTCGAGCCGTTCAGCTCCAGGGCCTGATGGCATCAGCTATAGATTCATTAAGCTGGTCAATAAAACAGTGCTAGGAGGGCAGTTAATGAAGGAGCTGGCTGCTGAGCTGGCTGCAGCCAGGATGCCGAAGGATTGGCAATTCAGCAAGGTGATCATGATCCCGAAGTCTGGCAGGGATCTTACGCAAGCAAAGAGCTGGAGGCCTATTCAACTCATCAATTGTGTGGGAAAACTGATGGAGAAGGTGGTTGCTGATGACTTGCAAGAAGCTGGACTATTCCACCATGGGCAGTTTGGAGGAGTGAGAGGAAGGTCTGCAATTGATGCCTTATTTCGGGCAGTTGTGAAGAGCCAGAGAGCCCTGGCACGTGGCGGTGGGGCAGTGTGGATTATGGAGGATGTCAAGGGAGGCTTTGGGAACACACGTTGGGATATTGTCAAGCACCGAGTACAGGGTTCTAAAGCTGAGAAATGGTTGCCCTGGTTAGAAACCTTCTTCCGGGAGCGAGAGTTTGAGGTGGAATGGGATGGACAGGTGAGGGGCAATGGCAGATCGAATGTAGGTGTGCCGCAGGGCTCGCCTTTATCCCCAGTTGTGTTCCTCATATACATGGCACCAATTCTAGAAGAGATGGAAACAAAGGTAGCTACAACAGTGAGAGACTGTGAAGTGGAGCTGCCCTCATTTGTAGATGATATGAACTGTGTCATTCTGGATTGGGAAGGAGGAAAGGATATGAGGAGAATTGGGGAGAGAATTGCAGGAGTAGTCAGGGAGGTTGCTGAAGCTCACGATCTACCACTGGAGACCTCAAAGGAGGAGGTCCTAGTCATGGGTAAGAAGGCCAAGAGAAGGGCAGATGTTGAGAGGTGCAAGTGGCTAGGGGTGATTTGCGATAGCACTCTTGATTTCGACCTCCACTGGAAAAGCCGGATCGATAAAGCCAGGAGACTCATGGGCGCGCTGTCTGGGCTAGGCGACTCTCAATGGGGTATGAGTCCTATCTCATGGAGAAAGGCTTATACAGGCATGGTAAGGGCAGTAGCCCTTTGGGGGTCCGAAATTGGGTGGAGAGGCCAGAAGCAGTGGAGAGAGGAATTTGAGAGGTTGCAGTATCAAGCACTCCGCAAATGCACTGGTGCAGTTCAAGGGGCAGCGAGAGTAAATGTCGAGGCCATTGCCGGAGTAGAGAGTGTAACGACGATCCTCGATCAAGGCCAAGCAAGGTATGCACTGAGATCAGTGAGGGACCCTACAGGAGTGGGGGACCTGTGGCCTGAAAGCTTCAGTGGAATGGTAGCCTCAGACCCAGACAGAGAGGGGGAGAGGGGGAGGGACTGGAGAGACTTCAGCTTGGGTTATGCTACAGACAAAAATGATGGATTTGAGTCAGTAGCTGGAAATGTTGAGCTTTTGGGTAGAAAGAGATGATTGTTATTTTTTCGTAGAGAGAGTAGCCAAAGTAATACACCTATATACATAGAGCATGAGGTTGCTCTCGGGCCCTTACCACCCTTTATCACGGACCTCTCTGATATCCGACACCTCCGACATTACTGTAGATCTCTAACAGGAAAGATTGCAAGCACTCTCGAGGTCGACGAGGAGGAGAGAGTGTCCTGGGGACGAGATGTACACCTACTGCAGGCAGACATTGAGGTCATTGACCTTAAGCTGTGCAAGGAAGATACCCCAGTCAAATGGGAAAAGGCCATCAATGAGGCTAAGAGTGACTCGGTAGCTATTTTCACAGATGGCAGCCGCAGTGAGGAAGGCGGTGTTGGTGGCGGATGGTGCTGGAGGCAGGTGGTAGCAGGTGAGTCAGAAGGGTCCCGGTGGGTAGGGACAAAAGCAACTGTGTGGGACGGCGAGGTCTCAGGAATGAAGAGTGCCCTTGAAGCAGTTGATGGCAGTGAAAAAGTGCTACTACTCGCAGACTCTCAGGCAGCTATCAGTGCAGTCCAGAAAGCAGGAAAAACTGGCAAGGCAAGAACCGCAGACCTAGCGCGGGTGATAGAGCTGATTGCAGAGAGGCGGCGGAGGCTAAGGAAGGCGGAAGCAGTGAAGCTGGCATGGGTCAAGGCCCACGTGGGGATAGAAGGCAATGAGAAGGCGGATGAGTTGGCCAAAGAGGGGGCCAAGTGCATGAGGTATGATGGGCAGGCCACTGAGGGTGGGCTGCGTCAAGAGTTAGTTCGAAAAAGAAAAGAGGAGAGGGAGCGTGCAGGGTTTGGGAAGGGCAAATTCGTAAAGTGGGGCAGGAGAGCACTCACAAATTACACATGGCTGCGGACTGGAAAAGGCGGAGCTATATGGAGGAGGATGGTCAGTGGCGAGAAGGTACAATGCACATGTGGTGAGGCATGGAGTGCTGAGCATGTGGTGTTCAGATGCACAGAACTGGAGCGGCCCCAGAAGAACAAAAATGGGGCATATGTCACCTGGCAGTCCTGGAAGGACCTAGAGGAGAAAGGATGGAAGCAAGAAGGCGTGGAAGGTGACCCGGTCGAGTACTGGTTTGCCTGCCTCGATCTGGGGTAGCCGGGGACCGGGGGACGGAGGGCACTGGGTGCTCAAGGGTGTATGTAGATTCCGTAGTTAGTTGTCTCAAACCTGGCCCGGGTATATGGGTCCCTGCCATAGGCTGGTAGCCTGTATGCGGGGTTACGTGAATAAAAAAAAAAAAAAAAAAAAAAAAAGACTGATCTGCGGCGGATAACAGAGGCATCATTAGATAAACCAATTGGTTACAACTATCCTCTGTACAAAATGGCCAGGGCACTGCGCGTGGCGAAATCATGGTCACGAGTCAGGAATCAGCCTAATAATAATAATAATAATAATAATAATAATAATTATATCTTTCTTTTCTTTTTTTTGGTTTTCAAAAGGGAGACTTACTACTATAGCTGCTTAATACATGTTAGCCCTATTCCTGAGAGTATTGATGCGGGGTAACCTCACACATGACATGAAAAAAAAAATTTTTTTTTTTTTTCTTTTTTTTTATATTATTGATCACATGCCGCCCTAAAAGCTATGGCGATATTTAGTTACATATGAAATAAAAGGAAAGTTAGATATAAAAGTAGAAATCCCCGGAAACTCCTGTGTGAAGGGGAAGTGAAAATAACAATAACAATAACCGTGTGGTTCCCGTATCCTCCGATGTGATGGGAATGTACAAATTCCAGGGGGAAAGCCAGCATCAGTTTACTTCCGTCCCCTATCCCACTCGTACTGGCTAGACTTCAACCATTTTCCTCCCAGTCTCAACTTCTCCAGCTCAACCTGTCTCCCAAGGTATACCACAACTGAGCTGGTGGTTTTGCCTTCCTCCGTCAGAGTTGCCTTTTTCCTCAGCCACCGAATTCCTTACACCTTTCCTAGGTCCCGGTTAGCTGCCTCCAACCACCTCCGGATGTTGTTCAGGTCCTTCCGGAGTGCAATTCCGTGTACGACGAGGCCGGTTTTGGTCCTGGTGGTGGCCTCCGGTGTGCTAGTTGGGGTGGGCTTCTTTGTCAGGCGGGGGTTGGGGGTTGGGGGTTGGGGGTCTTGTCGTGGGGGCGCTGGGCGGAGGGAGGGGGGAGTTTGTGTTGGCGTGGGTCGCTGCGATCTTTTCCGCCGCCGAGCAATCTGCCTGCGTTCCTGCTTCCTACATAGTATGAAGACGTTGAATGAGCATGTTGAAATTAGGTTTTGTACACCCGAGTCGCCATCTGCTACTGTGTGGCTTATTGCATTCTTTTCTATCTCTACCTACGTACTACCATGGCTTGAAGGCAAACCTGTTCTATCATCATTTTCCACTTACTGATACTCCCTTCTACTCCTGGGATTCAGTCGCCAGGTATGTGCCGGGCCATTCGCAACAAACGTTCCAGTCACGACTGGCCCTGACTACTGAACGGAAAGTTGATTCGTGACTGGCCCGGGCTACTCAGAATTTGAATTTTCTGATGATACCTGCAATTCACCCTCTCAGACTCTCGCCTGCCCACACATCCACTGTTTGAAAACAACAGAGTCACTAAAGACCCCTCCCGGCGACAGGAAAAAACAACTCTACCAAGGACCCCTCTAGCGACAGGAAAAAAAACAGCTTCATCAAAGACCCTCTCCTGCGACAAAAAAAAAACGGCTTCATCAAGGACCCCTCCGGCGACAGGGAAAACAATACAGCTTCATCAAAGACCCCCTCCGATGATAGGAAAAAAAAAGCTTCATCAAAGACCCCCTCCGGAGACAGGAAAAACAACTTCAAAAAAGAACTTCTCCGACAGCAAAAAACAGCTATATTAAAGGCCCCCTGCTGAGAAGAAACAAACAGCTTATAAGTTACCTCTTGCTAAATCATTAAGGAGGATTTGCTTTATGCATTGAAACCGCATCCTCATAAATGAGGAATTTTCTAATTATTAATATCTTGTTGAAAAATCTTATTATAAGGTATACTTACCTTGGCAAGGTTTTTGACATTATTTTCAGCTGCAGAGGATACAGACCATTCTGAATCATGAATCAAGCTTCAAATTTCTCTTAACTTCTGAGGTTCAATTCCATATCTGTTGGTATGGTCACAAGATTGGATATTAGCTCAAATTGATGATGAATTTCAGGTGTAAAAAGCTCCATAGCTGGTAAAAGATTGTTGAGGAGTGAGGCTGAAAAGTAGTTACCAGTTTAGGTTAATAAGATGGGCTTGGCGTTGTTTACGAGAAGTGCACAGAACAGAGCACGATATACTGTATGTAGAATACATTCAAAACACCAACGGCATGGAAAAATGTCAAGTTTAAATACTTGAGTAAATGAACAAAAAAAATTAACAAATGATTTAGGTAATTACAATTTCGAATCTTCTAGTATTGTAACAGCCACCAACATACCAACATACTGTTGTATTTCTGTGCGTAGAACAAAAGGGTCAATGCATTGTACTAGTGTGTGATCACGAACCAGCATTCCATTGAGTAACCCAGGCCAGTGGTAACTGACTCACTGTTACGAATGGCCCGGCACATATATAAGTCAGAGTCTCTTGCGACTCTTCATTCTATATGCGTTCTTTTGATCGCGCCCAAAATTCCGATTGCCAAAACGTTCGGAAATTCGGCGCCGAGAGACGTAGATCTGAGTATTCTACCCATCTGCTTCTAGAGATGGCATACAGTCTGGGATGCGAAGGCGGGAAATTACTCACATTAACATCCATCCTAGGGGACCTTGATGACAACGGCGGTATGTGTCAGGAGGCGCTCCAATTATTGCGCAATTTTGGCTGACGGATTCACGAGCTTTTTTTTTTTTTAATATCAATACTCGCATTCCGCCCTAAAGGCTATGGCGAGGTTCACGAGCATTGAAGGTACCACTGGCGAAAGGACGTTTACGCCGGGGTATATTCTAACGCGGAAAATAGAAGGCAGCTTGTCATTCCTTGTAACTGTCCCATGATCCGCGCCACTACCATCTGAAACTCTTGTGGATTCCTAGCCATATGCCATGTGACAGAACATGCGGTACCACTGGCCAAACTCCCACCCCTCAAGTTCCTCCATTGCTCTTCTCTCTGACAGATTTTTTTTTTTTTTTTTCATTACTCGCATGCCGCCCTATGGGCTATGGCGCGAGGTTAATTACATAGGAGTTAAACAGATAAGTAAAATAAAGCCATGCCCCCGTCATAGGATCAGCTCCCGCTCCATCAGCTACAGTAGTGGATCTCTGCCCCCCTCTCTCGCCTTCAGAGGATCTTTCACCGCTTCCAGCCCCCCAGGCGATCTCCTCCGCGCCTCGCATCGGCTCCAGATATGTTCTGCCGTCTCCTCCTCTTCCCTGCACCATCTGCATTCTGGGCCGTCCGCCTTCCGCACTTCGTGTTCCCAGGCTTTAAGGCCCTTACCCCCCCCCCCCCCCTCCCCCCCCAATTGCCGCCAGGGTGGCGGTCTGCCCTCCTACCATCCGCAGGCGTCTATACCTCAGGCCCAACTTGTCTCTCGGATAGATCCGCTCCTCCACTACCGTTGACTAGCCCTCCACTGCAGCCTTTATTCCTGCTGTCTTGGCTTCAACTCAAACATCCTCAACTTCTTAATATCCTGTTTCAATTTTTTCACGTCGGTGGCAACCCAGAGGCCGGAGGCTGCTGCTGGGTTGCGGGGAGAAGAGTGGGAGAAGCGGTGTGGAAGCCTTTGTTTGTGGCTTGTAGTTCTCGTGCTTTTCTCAGTGGTCTATGATGGGTAGATGGTAGTAATGAAACTAGATGACCTCTTCATTAAGGAGACTCGAATTTTCATGATCTCCCTTCCTCTACACAGAACCCGAATGCGATGTACCAGCTCCTATGCGAACCTTCATTATGATCAACTGAGTCTCCTCAAGTGAGTTTCCGTCATGCTACACTTCTATGGAAGGATAGTGCACCTCAAGTTTACACTCTACTTCACACCAGCTACATACCCACCATTTCCTGTCGGTAGCCATAAACTCCTTGTCACAATATTTGCAGGCCGATGGCGACGGATCGATGGCTTGGTGACCATGTCGTTTTTTCTCGGACATGCAAAGCCCACAAACTGACACCTCTTTGCCAAAATGGGCGTACTGCGTGGTACCACAGGTACAAACGGGCGGAAGCAGATAGTCGCTGCGGTTCCGACGAACGGGTGGAATGGAGGGTTTTAGCCTAGTCCTTTTGGAACTGGGATAGCAGCACATGCGGCGGAAGCATGGTGTACAATACGGATTACACTGCCGTACTCCATAAAGGGTCTTATGAACACAGTCCTGGTTATGCGTTGAGCCTCGATTATTTCTCAAGGGCGGCAAGTTGGTAGGATTATTCTCACCTCGCATACCTTTCCGCGGCATGACCAGCATTTGGTGGTATTAGCAGGCTCCTCGGTGTTGGAGCATGTCAATTGTCGTAACCGCAACGCCCCAGTTGACCCAACGAGCGTATCTCTCACTACCCGTGATGCTAGCATGAAGCTCCTGATATCCGCATCATGAGATTCCTTTGCAATCATGCTAGCAATCTCATAAATACTCAATAGCTGAATCAGCTTGGGAGCCGCACTGCACACTGTTTGCCCATCTGGAGAATCCTTTCTTTTCTCTTTGCTACTGTTGACACGCAGTTCGTATGTTACTCTGTCGTACGGTCGGCCGTCGCTGCCTCCAGGCTGGATGCTAGTGATGTTCGCACTATTGTGAGTATGCTCCCAGGCATCCCGTTCCCGAATACGCCTTCTAAAACGCATGCCGGCTACGAGGTATGGGTAAGCGGCACTTGCGTATAGTATGATCGCCAGGAAAATATGGAGGAACCTATATTATGGACAGGATTAATTCCACTGTTTTGTCTAGGAACAATAATCGAAGCAAGCAAGTGCGCGTAAGGAAACAAGAGATGAAAAATCTAACAATAACAAGAAGGACAATATCCAACGTATACATACGCTACTGCGTTAATCATTCGCCAGTGACGAGCCCAAGATTGACATCGCCTTCTGGCATGCTGGAGAGCTGTCGGATCGGAATTGGGATCCATCCATGCTTCCTCCCAGAGAAACCCATACCCTGAGCTTCTGTCACTCAGATCGAGATCTTCACAGCCTTTCATACCTGGCACCCCTAGCAGATAGTGGGAGAGTATATCTGACGCGACAAAAAGACCAGTACTCACGATGGTGTAAATCGTTGCACCGAGCAGCTGGACGACACCAGTACCACACAAGTCACATATTAGGGCCAAAATGAAAAGGGATAAATCTATACCAGACCATATGATGGTTGTCACGCTCTGGATGCATTCAGTTTGAGTAAGGGACTGCATTAATTTGAATGTAACTCACCATCACTTTGGTTGTAAGGTTTGCCGCTACCATTTCAGTCGACATGCTTAGATTTTTCATTGAGTCCATCTTTAGTAGTAGTATTGCCATTGTGAAAGGAGCCAAAGCCCAGCAGAACCGCAACCAGTGAAAGAAACCGTACACATAATGCCAGTTCAAGGTAAGCATACTTAGTCACGGTTTTTCTGGTACCGGTGCGATGCTCGATCTCAACTTCGGTGGGAGGTTGTGGAAAATGTGGAGAGAATAAACCCTCTGTGGACCGCAGTCACAGGTTACAAACACGCATTGACATTTGTTCATTTATATACACCGGGAAGCTATCTAGTATTACTACTACGCCCAGCCACTTAGATTATGCAGCCCAACTGTGATCTCATCTGGGTGGAATTGTTGGAGTTCACCCATCCGGTCTGCAAAAGGCAACGTTCAAGCTCCACTTCTTCAGCTGCACTATTGGCATTTTGCGGTTGGTGCAGGGTCCCCCCCTTCTCCTGTCGCCGCCGAAACATTGAAGTAGGTTAAATTAGCGCAGCTCCACAGAACCGCTTACCCACCTTTTCATTGCAACGAGTATTAATCGGGTGGTAATTCGCTATCAAACGAACACCATGCCTCTACAATTTCGTAATCAAACGGTTGCAATTGGCCTGAATGGTGTGTTCAGTTGGACATGTCCCGCGCTATGTATACAATTAGCAAATGCCCATCTGACGCATGCATATGTGGCGCACGATCCACCCAATGTTTCGCTTTGATGCTAATAGATATAGTACTCTTATCTCGTCCCCTCAGATCGCTTGGTGAGTTGAAATAGCTAAGCATTAAGCGACTCACGGCATAGAAAGAATCTTTTTCCCTGAAAGGTCATTCAATAACAGTAAAGTGATGCTTAACAAAAATGGCCTGTATGATTGTGCCAACGCTACATGGAAATCCTTGCACAGGCAACTTCCCTGTTTGGAGTGGGCGCAATGTTCGGCTTGCAATTCACTAATCATTTATCAAAAAAAAAAAAAAAAAAATCACTAATCATTTCTTTACGCCCGGTCAGCCGTGGCCAGTTTTCATAGGCCTCCTAGGCAGTGTGTGAACAAAGGGGAAAAATTAGTAATAATAAATAAATAAATGAATTAATTAAATTAAAAACAAACGCTTTATTCACATACTCTTTAAATGCCAAAGGATTAAAATGGCTGCAAACTGCCGTTCGCATTTTTATTTTGTCCCCGAAGCTGTCTTGCTGTAGCCCCAACTGTACAGAAGCAGAAGACGATGACGTAACTACGTGATCAAGCAATGAGCAGGCCAGCCGTTGTTTGGGCGCAAGCTCAAATCTTCAGATTCAATTATTCTATGTAAAAAATTGTCGACAAACAGGGTTGATGTATACAATCGAAGTTAGAATCGATCCGGATTTTCCAGACATATTTTGAATCAACCAAATATGTTGATCATATCTCAAACCATACGGCGTTTCACATTCAAGGGAATGAACGTGCTTTAGTTAGGAAGAGACTTACATGCAGGAGGTTTTGACGTTTTGTCTCACATTCGCATTCGCCTAGCTCTTACTGCAGGGATGTGACATGCGTCCGCCGAATCGCATCATTCTCTGCATGACTATCATTTATACTACGAGCACACCACCACAAAAAAGGAAAAGTAAATAACTCTAGGGCAAACGTGGAATGCGTTCATTGCAATTTTTCATATGAAAATTCCAAGTTCTATACCGATACCCCTGAAAAAAGAAAATGAAATAACTAAAGATAGTATGCTTCGGAGATATTCACTGCTCCTGCAGGAAGAGAGGATCTTGGAGAGGACTGTCCCAGCTAACTTTTCACCAACTCGCGCGTACCCCGAACCTGAATGTGGTTGAAGCTCAGCTGTCTTTTGCGATATAGTACGTACCTGATGTATCTAAAATGCATACTCGAAAATTAATATCAATGTCCAAGTCAAGCATGGTCAAAATGCAGTAACCTCATCAAAAACACCAAATTCAAGTCCTATTAACTTGTATTTTAGTTTTTGTTTTTTCTTACGGTAGGGAAGGTTGAGGTTCTAGAAGCGCGCATGACATTGTCACCATATTCGTAAAGCTGCGTGCTGCCAAACAGGCTCCGTCAATGCATCGCAACCACAATTTCTCAGCAACTGAGAGGTAGCATGGGGCGGATAGTACAGAAGCGGGAGTTATCGTGATAATTTTTTTTAAAAAAAAAGGAGGAAGGGCCCTCGATTTTTTTCTAAACTCTAATACATATCATATAACCTCTCAAGTGCTGTTTGTTTCGCATCTAACTACCGCAACATGCCAAGACTCTCCTTGCGTATATTTGCCCATCCCGCAAACTTCCCCCCAAAACAACTCAGAAAAATCTCAATGTCAATAGTCAGTACTGCCTGCATCCCTTAACTCGATAAACTCCGAGCTGAAGCCTATGCTGCCGATCGGTTGCCAACTACTTGGAATAATATGGAAAAGCCATAACAACTTGATATTAGCAGCGTACGGATATCGGTTCAACTGGGTGAGCTTTATTCTTCTTGTTTACTCATATCCCCTTTGTACTTAATCCCATCATAACTCTCAGGGCAGTACCCAAAAAAATGGGTTGGCTCATACAGCGTCTACAATCAGCTTTGAGAGATGCACTATCATGGTAGAAGTGGTGCGCACTGGGAAGGTGAAGAAGAGGGGGTTGCTTGAAGGATCTCGATACAGTACAAGTAATATGGCCTAAGTAAACGAATTGAATAAAATAGCAGAATATAAATTAAACCCGCAAACACGGAGGTCGATCATGGTGTATTTAAACATGATAGTGACACTTACGGGATATGGGATACATCCGGAGATCATACAAAAACGTCCTGTCAGTTCAAACGACCGTGAAAGAGGGGCTAGCAAACCATTTTTCTACCGGGTCATTCTGCACTTCCTCCAGCCTTGACGCTCTTTTTTCTAGGCCTTTCCAGCACGGCCAGGTGACTAAATCCCCACCGTTGTCCTTTCTTGTTGTGGGGTCTCTGCAGCTCCCTGAAGTCGACCATCATGTTCTCCGCTCCCCACACGTTCCCGGCCCCCATCTACAGCTTGGGTCCTCCCCACTGATCCGTCTTCTGCACATACCCCTGCACCTTTTCTTGTCCACAGGCAGGTGCAATTGATGAGGGCCCTTCTACGCGCCTTCATGAACTTTCACTTACAAAAACTGCCTGTTCTCTATCCTCCTTTCGCTTTCGGAATAAGTCTTGGCGCAGGCCGTCCTCTGTGACCTGTCCTTCGTAACTTGTTCTTCCTCCCGCGGCCCTTCTTTCGCCTTCGCATCAGCTCTCTCGTTGCCCTCGATCCCGCCATGCTATGCTCGGTCAGTGCGCTTTGAGTCACCGCTGTTCAGATTGCTACAATAGTTTCTGCAGGCAGCCTGCCGCCACTCCAGAGTGGAACGTTGGGAAGCGCCTAGCTACCTTCCACCATGCACGCTTGCGCGCGGACACAGCAACATCAGGACTAGCCACACACGAGGGGCCCATGGCATGTACGATTCGCTGAACCCAGCGAGGCCTCCGCCATTGCATACATACACACCATGTCCGCCAGCCCCGAATCATTCAACGCCGCCGACCACTGCCCACTCCATAGTAGATCCAAGCACCAGGTCACACCGTCATGTCCTTGATGGCAGTCCTGTACCATCGGCTAAACCAAGGTGCATGTCCAGCGCTTCTTTCAGTTAATCTGCCCAGCTCTCTGTGCGTAGACTGCGCTCCACCGCCGGTATCAAGGGCTGTTCGTGTGTTCTGCCATATTCTACCTGCCTCTCCACCAGCTGGGGTGTTGTAAATCTCGTCAAGTATGGGGGCTATCCGACCGCTTTGATATTTCCCTGCGCCCAAATTGCTACCGTGAATATGACAATCGCGAGCCATGTGAAATCACCTCAAGATACCTTTGCTGGTGAGATCAAGGGAAGGAAAGTTGGCCCCTGCTTCCGAAGGGGAAGCTGGAGGCCATGCAGCTATGTGTCGGATGCAGAGTGGGATCGCATGCATTACCTACAGGAGACCCTTCAACACGAGCTTTCTGACGAGCAACTTGATTGCGATGCTTGTGATGATCCCGATAATAGCATCCTTCCCTTTGATCCCTCCCCTCTAGAAAACTATTCCATTGCCTGTGGTGCAGCAGTGGGGTGTATGAAAGTGCGTCCCGCCCTGTGGGTGGGAAAATAAACCATGGCATGGGTGCCCGGCTGCCATGATTCACAATGCTATGACGGTGCAAGCGTCTGCATGTGGCGCTGGATTACCCTCAAAATTGTGGGTAATGCTGGGTTGCCTAGTTGCCAGATGGAAGAGACAGACGTGTAATGAGGAGAAGGAAGACGAGCAAGAGGATCGAAGGGACTTTAGGGAAGAGAGATGTATTGTGAATGTCAGGGCCTACCCGGGAAGGGGATGTCCACCCATATTGACCCGTAAAGCTGCTAGTGACAATTCGGCCAGATCAACCGGGAGCTGCAGTTGGGCAATGAAACATGGGTCGGGCACGGATGGATATTGCAAGGAGCTGACGGCATGGCCATAGCAGTGTCAGCCACCGGGCAGACCTCTAGGCGCGATGCCACCGAATGGACCTCCCGGAGCAGAGCCACTGAACGGACCTCCAGGAGCAGAGCCACCAAATGGACCTCTGGATGAGGCGGGGCGGTGGTCGAGGGATATCTATAGATAGAACATCATGATATAATAGGAAATTTTTTTTTTTTTATATATATCATTACTCGCATGCCGATTTAATAGCAAGTTAGAAAATAGATGGAAGGTGCGCAGGATTGACTATAAGAAGTGCCAGCAGGAGCTGCCCTCTCAAAGGTCCAGCACCAAGCGTTGTCCTAAGTTACACCCTCATATTTACTGCCTCATCATGGAAACCGTAACAGTGAGCCAAGAGCCGGAGGACACAGAAAGGGATTGGACGGACGAGGGGATCGCTAAGGGCCATCCGACGCAGGGATGGAAACAAGAACAAGGATCACAGCAATATTATTGTGCGGGCAAGGCAGGCTGCCCAACCCTCACAGTAGCCGGTCCTAAACCCATCATTCCCTTGCCGAGGAACCTGGAATATTATTTACTTCTTCTAGGTCAGACTCTGTCTTGTTTTTATTCTTACAAAGAGTGTATGCGGACGCTCCCAAGTGCCACTTCCACTTCGATGTATAATATCAGGCGCCATCACCAGCATTACCCGTCTGTTTGGCCCATACCATTTCTGCCCAGAAGCAGTTCGGCGAACAATCATTGGTCAACCTGTAAAATGAAGTTCGGCCAAGTACTGTATTTCCAAACCTGATCATGAATGATGAGACTTGACTTCCTGGGTTTCTTATTACCAGTAGCACAATAGCAGGAAGCTAGGTCCGATGATGACCCTCATACATAGGGCTCTATATTCACACGACAGTGGCTAAGGTACATCCGCTCGAGTTGCCGAGTGAGCCGTTGCAATCTGTGCTTTGTCCCTGTCACACACTCCTTGGTCAAGGCCTCGCGAACCAAAGGTAAACAATTGCACTGAAGAATGAATTCCCCAAGATACAGCTACGAAAGTGCATTCATTTACGTTTAATGAACCCAAATCAATCCAATACATGCAAGAGTAGACGATTTTGGAAAACTTGTTTCCGTTTCCAATTACCTCGTGTATGGGCTCAATACCCGCCCCGATTCCTCCGTGGCCGCGCTGATACCGTCACAATGTTTTAGCGTAAGTATTTCCCCGTGGCCCCTATGGCCAGCCTGCTACAACCTCCTCGGGCCACGTTCAACATCACGTGACCGGGGCCGTATCTCGACCTACAGGACAGCCAGCGACAAGCAGACAACTACAAACGGCACCCCTCGGCCCGACCGTCGCGGGGACCGCGAAATACGTACAAGAAACGATCATTCAGACACTGTCCCCCAGGAAAACAGCCATCAACGCGCGTGGGACGTCTCTCAGAACCTCCATCCATCTCCCCCACTCACCCTCAGCTTGCACAGTCACCTCGATAGCGGGGGCACCTTGAGACCCCATCAGCCGCCCCCCACACTACGCAAGACAAGGACAACTCGCCACTCAACATTCGCCACCCAGCATCCGCCACCCACACCCACTAGTACAAGTTTCGGCGCCAAGCTCCAATAGACGACCACGGATAAGGGACATACAGCCAATCAAAATGCCCAAAGACAAGAAGACGGAGGAAAAAGACAGTTGGGATTTTTTCGTGAAAGATCTATTGAAGAAAGACGAAAAAGGAAAACAGCTCGAGTCCCAAAGGACTCCGCTAACACAGGCAAACCTCCAGAAGGCGACAGCGACACCGACAAAACCAGCCCCGAAGCAAGATCCGTTCACGGTCGCTGCGAGGGCCGTCGCAGCGTACTTAAAGACGCAGGACATAAAGGCAGAGAAAGGGTCTTTCATGTACTTCGAATTCCTGGATGACCCAGACGATCCAGTAGGCGTATACGGGGATCCCAATGAAGGACGACCTCGGTGGGTGGAATACAAGAAAAAATTTGTGTGGCCAGACGATAAGTCATACAGGCCGCCAGCACTCGCACCACCGCCACCGCCACCCAAGCCACAGGTCTTGGGGTTCAGCCCCATCTCCTGCATGGACACCCCGCCGTCACAGCCACGACCACAACAGGCAGTGGGGTTCAGCCCCATCGTCTGCATAGAGACACCGCCACAGGACACACCGACACCAACGCCGCCGACGCCACAACCGACGCCAACACCCAACACCCCGACCGACCACACAGTCACGAGGAAGAAGAGAAAAGGCAAGCAGCCGTCACCGACAACACCATATCAGATAAAGAGACAGCTGAGCAAGAAAGAAGCCACGAAAATCGCCTCCTCGCCTGTGATCAGAGAATCGGTTCCCCCGGCACCGGCTCCGACAACGACATCAGAGCCAGTGACGCCTCATGGTAGCATCCCTGCTGCCCCCACCACACCAGCCATAAACCCCACCACGGCACCCGCACCAGCCCCAGCCAGACTGAGACAGAGAAGCCACCGCCCCACCCCCGGCATCGTCGTACACGGAGTAGCCCTTCGGAAGGATTTGGGCAACGTACGAAGATGGTTGAAAGAAGACAGCAAGGACCTGAAGAAGGTAGTTGGGATTCGATGGCTCCGGAAAAAAGACACACTCATTGGAGAGGGCAAGAAGACCAGCTCCGTCGTGGTCTACTTGGAGGACCCTCAAGACATTGACAGGGTGCGACTTGGAGGGAGATGGCTCAAGGCGAGCCAGTACGAGGCGGAGAGAGGAAGGAGATAAGACAGGCTGCTGGCCGTTTTCCCCGCAACACACATACAGACCTGCGGGCCCAATGTATTTAAGTTTAGTTAGTTACTTTCCTTTTAAATAAAACCTCGCCATAGCCCGTAGGGCGGCATGCGAGTAATGAAATTAAAAAAAAAAAAAAAAAAGTGGCCCCTATGGCAGTCCTGTTCAATGCTGTCGAGTCCTAGTTCTCAACGGCCTCGTTGTTGGCTCCATTATCGAACAATATCTTGGCTATTCCTCCCTCGCCTTTTGTAGCAGCCCAGATCACTCCCCTCCAGTTGTGGATGTCAAGGGCCTCGACCTTGGCTCCACGATCAAGTAGCAGCTTGACTATTCCCTCATGCTGATTTATAGCAGCCCAGGCCAATGCTGTCGAGCCGTAATTGCCAACGGCCCCAATGTTGGCTCCACCATCGAGCAGCAACTTGACTATTGCCTCATGGCCTTCTTTAGCAGCCAAGTGCAGGGGCGTGCGGTTGTCGTTGTCAGCGGCCTCGATATTGGCTCCGCGATCGAGCAGCAGCTCAACTGTTGCCTCATTGCCTTTTGTAGCAGCCGAATGCAGGGGCGTACGGTTCTTGTTGTCAGCAGCCTCGGTATTCGCTCCGCTATCAAGCAGCAGCTTGACTGTTGCCTCACCGCCTTTTACAGCAGCCAAGTGCAGCGGCGTACGGTTACTGTTGTCCAGTCTCGAGCCACTGTTGTCAGCAGCCTCGATGTTGGCACCGCGGTCGAGCAGCAGCTTAACTGTTGCCTCATGGCCGTTTGCAGCAGCCCAATGCAAAGGCCTACCGTTGTTGGCGTCAGAGGCCTCTATGTTGGCTCCGTGCTGAAGCAACTGCTTGACTGTTTCCTCGTGTCCTCTTGCAGCAGCACAGATCAATGCTGTCATGTGGTGCTTGTCAACGGCCTCCATGTTCGCTCCATAATCCAGTAGTATCTTGACTATTCCGCCATTCCCTCCTGTAGCAGCCCAGAGTAGAGGCGTACGGTTGTCGTCGTCAGCGGCCTCGATGTTGGCTCTATGATCGAGCAGCAGTTTGACTATCGCCTCATGGCCTTCTGCAGTAGCCCAGAGCAGCGGCCTACGGTTGAACCTGCTAGTTGCCTCGAGATTGGCTCCATGATCGAGCAGCAGTTTCACACTTCCCTCATGGCCTTTCCTTACTGCGAAGTGCAGTACCGTACACTTTGGCATACCGCCAATGGCATCGACATGAGCTCCAAAATCGAGCAGCAGCCTCGCGATTGCCTCATGGCCTTCAATGACAGCGCGCTGCAATGCTGTGTGCCCCTCTAAATCCCGGACTTCGGTATCGGCTCCCTGAAGCAGTAGCAACCGTACGATTGGCTCATGATTGTATACAATTGCGGCAAGTAGTAATTCGTTGTGTGGGATGATGTTTTCAGGAGGGAGTCCCGGCTGTAGCCATAAGGAGAACACGTCGCTCCGCTCTTTGCATATATTGCCGCTTGGAGACAACCAATCCCTGAGGCCAACAGAAGGAAAACTCAGTCTTTTTTCCTGCAGCAATGTCCCAATCACTTGTTCATAGCCATGGTCTAATATCCATCCCAGTAAGGGCTCGGCCGACGATCCACCCTGTTGTATCTGTCTCTTAGTTACATCCACTCTATCATTGCGTGCAAGAAACTCTTGAGCTGCGAGTATAGCAGCTGTGAGAAAAGGATTTGGAGGGTCAGTTATGTTGTCAATGTACCCGTGTGGTACTTCTCGAGAAGATGATTAACACTATCAGCGCTTGATAGGCTCATTGCAACGAGCAACATAAACCCGTACTGCATAGGTAACGTAAGTGGAGAAGGATCCCCCACATTGAGAACTAAGTTGTATTGTATATATACGATTAGCATTATGTAGAGGAGCCTGGCATCTATAGAAGCGTCAATAAAATTGGAACAGGATGAGAGCCTGCAGATTACCGACCAGATTTCGTAGACAAGTTCAGCTGATGTCCCGCTATTTTCACGTGGTCCTTTTGGTATTTCAATTGGCCTTGGTAGTCACGAATGGATTGTGCTACCGCTATGTCAGCAATAGCGCCAAGGAGGTGTACTATATTGCAGCAGAGCCAGTAGTTGGGGTACGTACCTGAAAATCTAAGTTCAGCTAAGCATCTCCAAGCCTGATCATGAATCACCAGACGGGGTTGTTGGGATTTCTTGTTCACGACAAGCAACACTAGAGCAGGGATTTGGGTTTGATGGTGATGAACCTCATATAGGGCAAATCTACGTTTACCAGTCAGTCATGAAATTCGTATGGCTGGAGTGACCGCCCAAGGAGTGGCAACTAGCACCAGGTCGAACGAAAGCACTTCGAAGCAGCCACAGAAGCGGAGGTATAGCAATTCCAGCATACTGTATATCGTAGCTGGAGTTAACTTGACCCGGGAATAAGGGCCCTGCCAAAGGCTGGTAGCCTGTATGCGCAGTTATGTGACCCCAACAACAACAACAAAAAAAAAAAAGTATCCGGAGTAATACTGCGCGGGCGTACCTGCCTTTGGAAGAGAATATGATCATCCGACATTACCCATGCATATCCCTGACCTTCGCTGCGAGAAGCTGGCCTCAAGGTTGCGTTCTGGCCTGGCCCTTCCCATATCTGTAAATCGTCACAGGAAATGTCTTGGATCGCAGGCGGTTCGGCATTGCAGGTCTGCAACCATTTAAATTCCTCATTGATGGCCTCAACTAGAGTTAATATTCTCTACTTTGGCTATACAGAGCAGCGGAATGATTCCACCTCACCTCCGTTAGAGTCCTTATATCAAATCGCACTGGCTGGACATAGCTAAATTGAGGGTGGATAGCTATTACATCGGTTAGTATCCAGCAGGCTTTAAGAAGGTTAGAATAAGCCGCATGGGACACTGTCCCGTTCACTTTGCGTAAATCAGTATGTGCCTACTTGCCCCTACCAGTTAGTAACTCCTGGAACGTACTATTCAGCGAGTAGAACACAAAAAGCGAAGGAAGTCGTACCTTCAACAACCACCATCTATTCGCTTTAATCCACTCTTCAATGCCAATTGCGGACCAATGCTGGGAGATCTCAGCTGCTTTCATACATCGCTCACTGAATGTGATCCAGCCGAACCTATCCGGCAGACAGATTCCTGTACCAAGATGCGGTTGAACTGACCCCGTGCCTAGAGCGGACCCCCATATAGGGGCTGTCGGCGAGCCGGTTCTAGTAAGTTGGACCTGCTGCAACAGGTGTTTGATTTGTTCGATGCCAGATTCAATAGCTTTGGTAGTCGTTTCTAAGCGTTGAAGGGATGAACTACAGGCACGATATAGTATCAGCGTGGTACTGTAACTGTGATATTGCAGTGTTTTTCTCATCCGAGTTCAGACTGTTCATACTTTCCAACGCAAGTAAGGAGCAAGGATAACACTCCACTATGATAAGTGAGCTGAAGTTACTAAGTTAGCTTCTGGAAAATGGTGATCGGTACGGTGTCAGACCTTGTTCCGAAGGGTATCAACCTCCTTTGCATCAATTGCCCACTTGAATTTATCCCAGCCCCGCTTCAAGCCAGTTCCCGAAGTAACGCCAATATTACGATGCTTTTGAAATATGTCCTGCAAGGCATTGAGTGTTTGCTCAAGGTTGCTGATCAGCCCCTTGATTGTCCGTTGTCGTTCCGCTCCGGCGTGGACCAACAGCGAATCAGGGTTGTTAAGCTCATCCTCGAAAACCTTCATTGTCGCATACAACCTCTGTAGTTCGTCCACTAGGAGCCTAAACTCCTGTGGAGCACCACGCGCTACAAGATAGCAGTCGCGATAGAGGCTATATGCCAACTTGCTCACCGCCAGGAAATCACCGATGCCAAAACCGTAGGACATGTTTCCTCAACCGTGTCGATGAGGAGAGGAGAGGGGAGGAGGGAGAGGTGGAGAGCTCTCCCTGATGCAGAAACCAGAAGAACCGTCCGGAAGTTTCTGGAATCAGGTTTTAGAAGGGGGGGTGGAACGGGGATGTGTATATAGAACTTTCTTTGTTAAGCTTGTCTCCGGGCTTCGAGGGGACCCTGCCATGGCTTGGCGCTGCAAGCGGGGTTACGTGATATAAAAAAAAAAAAAAAAAAAAAAAAAAAAAGTGTCGATGAGAAAACTAAATGGAAAAGAGAAGAGTTTATTGACGTCAATTTTGAGCACTTTAAACGTTTGTTAAAGGTCGAGTTAATTGTGATGGCAGGGATGTTGCACCAAGTTCGCATGCGAGGCAGTGGTGGCGTCACATTTGACGTACTTGCTCTACTATACTGTAATTGAAGAAAATATCTAGAATTATGTAGTAGACTTCGTATAGTATTGTTCACTCTTATAACTTGTGTATTAGATGTGCGATATGTGCTCCTAACATCCACCTATTTATAGACATGAGCTGCTAGCAAATTGTGCGAGTATTAAGGTTGCTCATTATCACAACACGTATCCACAACGTAGATTCCTCATCTCATGAAATAACCTTATACCATAATCTCGGTTCATAATCTCGGTTCTTGTGTGTCGCATAATCTTCAACACTCCCACTCAACCGTATGCTCGCACATTCAAACAGATGCTTTCAATCAAAAAATAAATAACTCCCACTCAAAACGAGATATTGTATACAGCCCTGCAGCCTCATTAAAACTCTCGATGCCTGCTGCATCCACCATGGCAAAAAACCCGTAGGAAAAAATGCATATCATGGGAGAGAAAGAGTGCTGCCCCAAATGCCATAAAAGACATATATCATGCTGTACCGGATAGCACTATTAATCCCATATCCTTTGTATGCTTCTCATGTTGTTCACGTGGCAGTCCCTTTATCAACACATCAGCTGTATTGTCGGCTGTTGCAATGTAGTCCAAAATGATGGTTCCTTGTTCAATAGCTTCTCGGATAAAGTGATGTCGAATGGCTATATGCTTTGTTCGATCATGGAACTTAGGATTCTTTGCAAGCTTCATAGCACCCTGATTGTCTACTCCTATAACCTGAGATTGACTTTCTGTTTTACCTTGGAGTTCATTGTATAGTTGTCGTAACCATATCGCTTCTTTACAGGCCTCTGTAATGGCCATGTATTCAGCTTCAGTCGTAGAAAGTGCAACTGTAGGTTGCTTTCGAGACTTCCACGAAATTGCCTATTGGTTGCCTGTAGGCATGACCAGTAAGCTCTTTATGTTTATGACCATTAAAGAGTAGGCCATAGTGCTTGGTGTATTGTAGGTATCGTAGAGTACGTTTTGCTGCAGCCATGTGAAGAGTAGAGGGGGATGCATTGAATTGTCCAAGAGTTGATACTGCATAGGCAAGATCAGGTCGTGTTCCCAGCATAGCATACATTAACCTCCCAACTATTGACTGATAGGTACGAGTATCCTCAGGGCTTAAAGGTGTAGAATTTGTGGTGCTAGATAGACGAACATTGGCCTCCATAGGTGTCGATAATCCTTTGCTGTTTTGCATACCAAAATGCTCAAGTATAGAGGTGGTGTATCTGCTTTGATGAAGATGTATAGTACGTTTGGCATGATCTCGAGTAATCTCGATGCCGATGAACATACATGCTGGCCCAAGATGCGTCATCTTGTATTTCTTTTGGAGTTTTTTTTTTTTTTTTTTTTTTTATATCATTTATCGCATGCCGCCCTATGGGCTATGGCGATGTTTAGCTAAAATAAAAGAAGGTTAAATACAACGACCGAAGCATTCTCGCCAAAAGTCACCAATCCTAACCCTACACTGTCTAACTACATGTGGTTCCCGCTGTCACTCTGTGTTGCGGGGGGAGAACGTCCAGCCTTCGACCTCAACCCCTTCCCCTATCGGCCTCGTACTGACACGCCCTCAACCATCTTCCTCCGAGTCTGACCTTGTCTACATCCTTCTGACTCTCCAGAAATACCACTACCGAACTTGTCTTCTTCCCTTCCCCCAATAGTATGTCTTTCCTTCGAAGCCAGCGGATCCCGACTACCCTCCCCAGGTCCTTGTTGTCTTCCCCCAGCCATCGTTGTACCCTGCCCAGATCCTTCCTCATCGCAACCCCATGCACAACGATGCCTGTCTGGACCCTGTCACTCGGTTCCTTCCCCTTGGGACTGCCGCGCGGCAGCTCTCGTCTTCTCGGGGCGGTGGATGATGTCTTGCGCGGTGGTGGAGCCGGCGATGCCGGCGGTGGCGGTGTTGCCGACGAATTCGGCGGCGGCGAAGGCGGTGTTGCCGGTGGAGGTGTTGATGCTGGTGGTACCGGCGGAGGAGGTGGAGCCGTCCTCTCTGGCGACTTCCCGATGCGAGGAGCCTTCTTCTTCCTCGTGCGTGTTGAGATCGGTGGAGACGCCGTCCGCTTCTGGGTTTGTGGCGTCGGTGATGGCGGTGGTGGCGGGGGAGGCGGAGGCGGTGGTGGCGGTGGTGGTGGCGGTGGCGGTGGTGGTGGTGGTGGTGGTGGTGGCGGTGGCGGTGGTGGTGGCGGTGGCTCCACCGGAAGCGTCTCCACTGCCGTGATGGGGCTGAACCCCAGCGTCTGTGGCGGCGGTGGTGGTGGTGGAGGTGGCGAAAGTCTGAACTGGTTACGTTCAACCACGAAACACAACATCGTCCCGTCCTCCGGAGGCACGTTCGTCCTGTTCTCGTAATGCCAATAAGCGTTTAACACCGGTAAAAACCCTCCCGTGCCCGCGTTCCTCAACCTGCCCTGCATCCTCGCCCAATCTGGACCCCAGTTCCGCGCCATTCTAACTGGTCACTCTAAATGTCTTGGCGCGTCGATGTGTTGGCAACGGAGGTGGTGAGCTGATGGATCCTCAGAATTTCTCCCCTCGGGGGAAACTCGCTCTGTCGGGTATTTGAGAATAAAAATTAGATCAAAGTACTCGGCTCGCCGAGAGCTTTCGATCTATGTAGGTTTCAGCGGGGGGGACGTTGTGGTTATGGAGTCGCTTCCAAACGCTCGTCCTGAGGTGGTTGTTGTCGGTGTTCTTTTGGAGTTGATCTTTGACACGTGAACTTGCTATACTCTCCCTGAGAGCAAATATAAGGATATCATCAACCCATAGCAAGAGAAAGACCTTTTCGTCAGCTATAATATATAGATTAGCATCTTCGGAAGAGCGTGTGAAGCAAATGGATGTAAGATATGCATCAATATCTGAGTACCATGCTCTGGAAGCCTGCTTTAGACCATATAGAGCCTTTTTGAGTTTGCAAACACCACTTCCACAAGCAAACCCTTCGGGTTGTGCCATATATACCTCTTCGTCTAGACTTGGGTTTAGGAATGCAGTTACTACATCCCACTGGTCAATATCCCAGTCCTGCTCAGCTGCCATAGCAAAAAGAATTCTTAGTGTAGCAAATTTAGCTACTGGTGCGAAGGTTTCATCATAGTCAACACCTTCCATCTGCTCATATCCTTTGATGACAAGGCGAGCCTTGAAACGAGTGCTGCCATCAGCATTCAGCTTCTTCTTGTATACCCATTTGCAACCGATCACACCCTTGCTCGATGGCGGGACTTGTACAAGCTCCCATGTATTATTTGCTATTAGAGAATTATATTCTTCAGCCATTGCTTCTTCCCATAGCACATAGTCAGGACTCTGTAGGGCTTGCCGGTAGCTAGTCGGCTCACTACCTGCATTTCTTGCTGTTGCGTTGATATGGAGAGCTTTTGGATGTAGGGCAAATCTCCTTAGAGCATTCACTAAGCCATTTAGAGCGTCAAGTCTTTTCTCGTCAGGTGTGACTTGTAGGGTTCCAGATTCTATTGCGTGGCAGCATATAGAGATCTCTTCACTATCATAAGCAGTATGATCAGTGGACATATGTATTGTGCGGTGCATGGCTACCTGGCTTGCAGAAGCTTTGTCTGTGGGTTCATCAAGTATCTCAGTGATCTTGGAATTATTTAGCCCATCATCAGGCTCTGGCTGCATAGCTTTTTCAGCCTCAGGCTCTGCAGCCTTCTCATTCGCATTCTCTGTACTTGAAGCAGTTGTAGTTGTATCTAACTGTGTGATATCTTCGAGAATATCATCCATAATATCTGGTTTTGAAGGTAATTGCATTGATTCGTCGAAAATGACATTAGCTGCATTGACTACCCTATTACTTACCGGATCCCATACTCGCCATAACTTGGAAGTATCATTGACATATCCAATAAAAATGCAGCGTTGGGACTTGGATTGTAGTTTTCCACGTTTTTGCTTTGGTAAGTGTACATAGGCTGCACATCCAAAAATTCGGAGATGGTTGAGATCTGGTTTTTGACCACACCAGGCTTCAAAAGGTGTTATATTATCCAGCGGCCTTGTAAGGCATCGATTTTGAATGTAAACTGCAGTGGCAGCTGCTTCAGCCCAGAATTTCTGTTCCAGATTTGCCCCATATAGCATTGATCGAACCATTTCCTCAATTGTTCGAATTTTGCGTTCACTGACACCATTTTGATGTTGAGTGTATGGAGCAGAAGGTTCGAATATAATGCCACTCTTTTGTAAGATGTTCTTGAATATTCTATTGTCATACTCACCAGTCCCATTGTCACATCTAAATCTCTTAATTTTCCTTTGAAGCTGGTTTTCAACCATGGCCTTGAATTGTTGAAATATATCACATATTTCGGAGGTGGTTTTTGATTTAAGTGTGTATAGCCAGCACTTGCGAGTGTGGTCATCGATATATATGAAAAAATAACGAGATCCAGCAAGGGATGGAGGAAAAGGACCAGCAGAATCTGAGTGTATTAGGGTAAGAGGTTCTGTAGTACGTGTTGATGGGATTCGGTTGATGGTAACATGTTGCTTGCCTTGCAGACAGGGGGCGCATTTAGGTTCCAGAGATGCTGGGTCACGAGAGGTATTGGCAACAAGTATTGATATTCCTGTTGCAATTCCATTGGCCAGAGCTTTGACTGATGTGGTATTGACATGCCCGAGCCTTTGATGCCATAGGTCAAGGTTGGAGCTTGTAGCTGTAAGTGCACTATTGGCACTTACTCCCGATTTGGAGAGGTAGGTGACATTTAACTGGTACATATTGCCTGTATGTTTAGTTCTGATAAGTATTGACCGTTTGTTAGAATTCAAGATAGTACAAGCTCCTTCTCCAAATAAGACATAGCATCCAGCTAAATCTGCCTTCAATACTGAAAAGAGATTACAACCTAGGTCAGGGACGTATAGAACATTAGTAAGGGTAATATCCAAGCCGTTATGCTCCTTTATATAGATATCCCCAATAGCTTTAGCTAATACAATATAGTTGTCTCCTAGGCAAACCCGTCGAGGTTTTCGTAATGTTCTAACCGAGTGAAAGATAGAGAGAGAGCAGGCCATATGATCGCTTGCTCCAGAGTCGATGTACTATAGGTTTCGAGAGCATTGAGATAATGAAGCTCGTGTATGAGATGACCAGGCTTTGGGTGTTTGTGCAACCATAACTCGGCTTATTCGGGCTGTGCAGCAAAACGTACTCTACGATACCTACAGTACACCAAGCACTATGGCCTACTCTTTAATGGTCATAAACATAAAGAGCTTACTGGTCATGCTACAGGCAACCAATAGGGTACAGTGATTCAGACTGGGCCGGAAATCTTGACACCCGACGGTCTACATCCGGGTATGTGTTTATTTTAATGGGCACAGCAATTTCGTGGAAGTCTCGAAAGCAACCTACAGTTGCACTTTCTACGACTGAAGCTGAATACATGGCCATTACAGAGGCCTGTAAAGAGGCGATTTGGTTACGACGACTATACAATGAACTCCAAGGTGAAACAGAAAGTCAATCTCAGGTTATAAGAGTAGACAATCAGGGTGCTATGAAGCTTGCAAAGAATCCTAAGTTCCATGACCGCACAAAGCATATAGCCATTCGACATCACTTTATCCGAGAAGCTATTGAACAAGGAACCATCATTTTGGACTACATTGCAACAGCTGACAATACAGCTGATGTGTTGACAAAAGGACTGCCACGTGAACAACATGAGAAGCATACAAAGGATATGGGATTAATAGTGCTATCCGGTACAGCATGATATTTTTTTTTATGGCATTTAGGGCAGCACTCTTTCTCTCCCATGATATGCATTTTTTCCTACGGGTTTTTTGCCATGGTGGATGCAGCAGGCATCGAGAGTTTTAATGAGACTGTAGGGCTGTATATAATATCTCGTTTTGAGTGGGAGTTATTTATTTTTGATTGAAAGCATCTGTTTGAATGTGCGAGCATACGGTTGAGTGGGAGTGTTGAAGATTATGCGACACACAAGAACTGAGACTATGAACCGAGATTATGAACCGAGATTATGGTATAAGGTTATTCCATGAGATGAGGAATTTACGTTGTGGATACGTGTTGTGATAATGAGCAACCTTAATACTCGCACAATTTGCTAGCAGCTCATGTCTATAAATAGGTGGATGTTAGTAGCACATATTACACATCTAATACACAAGTCATAAGAGTGAACAATACTATACGAAGTCTACTACATAATTCTAGATATTTTCTTCAAGTTATGAGCCCGGAGTGCTAAATCATCTACCACACTAAAGTCGCACTTCATCAATTTCTCGCCTTTTCACCTTATACTACAACCTCACACCTCAAATTTTCTACACATCACCTACTCGACATGACCTCCTCAATCGCAACACCTGCACCGACCGCTGAGATTTACACCAACAAGCATGGATCAGTTCCAAAGCTCACAAGCGATAACTATCATGCCTGGAGTGAAGGAGTTAGGTATCTTATTGATGCTGATCTTGCGTAGGATATAGTTATGGGTACAGAAAAAGCTCCAGAAGCATCTATTATTGTACCACAAGAACCTGGGCCCAGCAGGCAAACACGCACTAGCGGCTCATCGGTGCCTGAAACTCAAGCTCAAGATAAAGCTCATGCTGAAGCACAAGCTCAGTATAACAAAAAACTTAAGAACTTTCACTTGCGCAGGAACAGAGCAACAGCCACACTATATGGATCGATTTCAGAATCAATACAAGCATATGTTACTGGTCTTCATGATCCTGTATTAATATGGTCAACTCTCAAATCAGAACTTAATACTGAAGAAAGCCGTGCTGGTCCAACACAACTACTTCGAGAATTCCATCGTCAACGTCTCAATGAGGGAAAAGACCTCAATTCCTACATTTCTCATCTATTAACTTACCAACAACGCCTTGCTCACACTTCTCAACAAATTGATAAGAATACTTTTATCTCTCACATCCTTACCTCCTTACCTACATCATATGAGACAATTGTCAACATCATTTGCAACCAGCCAGCAGAAATGCAAACTCGATCCTATGTACTAAGCTCACTCCGCAGTTATGAGAAGAGCTTATTACAAAATAATTCATCCAATGCCATGACTTCAAATAGCCACCAAGGAGGAGGTTATGGAAGAGGCAGCAGATTCAGAGGAAGAAGGTCAAACCGTGGGCGTGGACGTGGTGGAAAAAGAAATGAATACATACCGAAAACGATTACATGTTGGTATTGTACCAAAGAAGGATATAAAGAGGAGGATTATAGACTTAAGAAAAGAGCAGAGGAATTGAGATTTCAAAATCAAAAGCGTCAGAAAACAGAAAAGGCTGATGAAGATTCTTCAGCCCGAATAAGCCGAGTTATGGTTGCACAAACACCCAAAGCCTGGTCATCTCATACACGAGCTTCATTATCTCAATGCTCGCGAAACCTATGGTACATCGACTCTGGAGCAAGCGATCATAACCTGAAGAAAATATCTTGAATTATGTAGGAGACTTCGTATAGTATTGTTCACTCTTATGACTTGTGTATTAGATGTGCAATATGTGCTCCTAACATCCACCTATTTATAGACATGAGCTGCTAGCAAATTGTGCGAGTATTAAGGTTGCTCATTATCACAACACGTATCCACAACGTAAATTCCTCATCTCATGGAATAACCTTATACTATAATCTCGGTTCATAATCTCGGTTCATAGTCTCGGTTCTTGTGTGTCGCATAATCTTCAACACTCCTACTCAACCATATACTCGCACATTCAAACAGATGCTTTCAATCAAAAATAAATAACTCCCACTCAAACGAGATATTATATACAGCCCTGCAGTCTCATTAAAACTCTCGATGCCTGCTGCATCTACCATGGCAAAAAACCCGTAGGAAAAAATGCATATCATGGGAGAGAAAGAGTGCTGCCCTAAATGCCATAAAAAAAAAATATCATGCTGTACCGAATAGCACTATTAATCCCATATCCTTTGTATGCTTCTCATGTTGTTCACGTGGCAGTCCTTTTGTCAACACATCAGCTGTATTGTCAGCTGTTGCAATGTAGTCCAAAATGATGGTTCCTTGTTCAATAGCTTCTCGGATAAAGTGATGTCGAATGGCTATATGCTTTGTGCGGTCATGGAACTTAGGATTCTTTGCAAGCTTCATAGCACCCTGATTGTCTACTCTTATAACCTGAGATTGACTTTCTGTTTCACCTTGGAGTTCATTGTATAGTCGTCGTAACCAAATCGCCTCTTTACAGGCCTCTGTAATGGCCATGTATTCAGCTTCAGTCGTAGAAAGTGCAACTGTAGGTTGCTTTCGAGACTTCTACGAAATTGCTGCGCCCATTAAAATAAACACATACCCGGATGTAGACCGTCGGGTGTTAAGATTTCCAGCCCAGTCTGAATTACTGTACCCTATTGGTTGCCTGTAAGCATGACCAGTAAGCTCTTTATGTTTATGACCATTAAAGAGTAGGCCATAGTGCTTGGTATACTGTAGGTATCGTAGAGTACATTTTGCTGCAGCCATGTGAAGAGTAGAGGGGGATGTATTGAATTGTCCAAGAGTAGATACTACATAGGCAAGATCAGGTCGCGTTCCCAGCATAGCATACATTAACTTCCCAACTATTCACTGATAGGTACGAGTATCCTCAGAGCTTAAAGGTGTAGAATTTATGGTGCTAGATAGACGAACATTGGCCTCCATGGGTGTCGATAATCCTTTGCTGTTTTGCATACCAAAATGCTCAAGTATAGAGGTGGTGTATCTGCTTTGATGAAGATGTATTAAACGTTCGGCACGATCTCGAGTAATCTCGATGCCAATGAACATACATGCTGGCCCAAGATGCGTCATCTTGTATTTCTTTTGGAGTTGATCTTTGACACGTGAACTTGCTATACTCTCCCTGGGAGCAAATATAAGGATATCATCAACCCATAGCAAGAGAAAGACCTTTTCATCAGCCATAATATATAGATTAGCATCTTCGGAAGAGCGTGTGAAGCAAATGGATGTAAGATATGCATCAATATCTGAGTACCATGCTCTGGAAGCCTGCTTTAGACCATATAGAGCCTTTTTGAGTTTGCAAACACCACTTCCACAAGCAAACCCTTCGGGTTGTGCCATATATACCTCTTCGTCTAGACTTGGGTTTAGGAATGCAGTTACTACATCCCACTGGTCAATATCCCAGTCCTGCTCAGCTGCCATAGCAAAAAGAATTCTTAATGTAGCAAATTTAGCTACTGGTGCGAAGGTTACATCATAGTCAACATCTTCCACCTGCTCATATCCTTTGATGACAAGGCGAGCCTTGAAACGAGTGCTGCCATCAGCATTCAGCTTCTTCTTGTATACCCATTTGCAACCGATCACACCCTTGCTCGATGGCGGGACTTGTACAAGCTCCCATGTATTATTTGCTATTAGAGAATTATAGTCTTCAGCCATTGCTTCTTCCCATAGCACTCAGTCAGGACTCTGTAGGGCTTGCCGGTAGATAGTCGGCTCACTACCTGCATTTCTTGCTGTTGCGTTGATATGGAGAGCTTTTGGATGTAGGTCGAATCTCCTTAGAGCATTCACTAAGCCATTTAGAGCGTCAAGTCTTTTCTCGTCAGGAGTGACTTGTAGGATTCCAGATTCTATTGCGTGACAGCACATAGAGATCTCTTCACTATCATGAGCAGTATGATCAGTGGACATATATATTGTGCGGTGCATGGCTACCTGGCTTGCAGAAGCTTTGTCTGTGGGTTCATCAAGTATCTCAGTGATCTTGGAATTATTTAGCCCGTCATCAGGCTCTGGATGCATAGCTTTTTCAGCCTCAGGCTCTGCAGCCTTCTCATTCGCATTCTCTGTACTTGAAGCAGTTGTAGTTGTATCTAACTGTGTGATATCTTCGAGAATATCATCCATAATATCTGGTTTTGAAGGTAATTGCATTGATTCGTCGAAAATGACATTAGCTGCATTGACTACCCTATTACTTACCGGATCCCATACTCGCCATAACTTGGAAGTATCATTGACATATCCAATAAAAATGCAGCGTTGGGACTTGGATTGTAGTTTTCCACGTTTTTGCTTTGGTAAGTGTACATAGGCTGCACATCCAAAAATTCGGAGATGGTTGAGATCTGGTTTTTGACCACACCAGGCTTCAAAAGGTGTTATATTATCCAGCGGCCTTGTAAGGCATCGATTTTGAATGTAAACTGCAGTGGCAGCTGCTTCAGCCCAGAATTTCTGTTCCAGATTTGCCTCATATAGCATTGATCGAACCATTTCCTCAATTGTTCGAATTTTGCGTTCACTGACACCATTTTGATGTTGAGTGTATGGAGCAGAAGGTTCGAATATAATGCCACTCTTTTGTAAGATGTTCTTGAATATTCTATTGTCATACTCACCAGTCCCATTGTCACATCTAAATCTCTTAATTTTCCTTTGAAGCTGGTTTTCAACCATGGCCTTGAATTGTTGAAATATATCACATATTTCGGAGGCGGTTTTTGATTTGAGTGTGTATAGCCAGCACTTGTGAGTGTGGTCATCGATATATATGATAAAATAACGAGATCCAGCAAGGGATGGAGGAAAAGGACCAGCAGAATCTGAGTGTATTAGGGTAAGAGCTTCTGTAGTGCGTGTTGATGGGATTCGGTTGATGGTAACATGTTGCTTGCCTTGCAGACAGGGGGCGCATTTAGGTTCTAGAGATGCTAGGTCACGAGAGGTATTGGCAACAGGTATTGATATTCCTGTTGCAATTCCGTTGGCCAGAGCTTTGAGTATTTGTGCAACCGGGCTCATAACCTGAAGAAAATATCTTGAATTATGTAGGAGACTTCGTATAGTATTGTTCACTCTTATGACTTGTGTATTAGATGTGCAATATGTGCTCCTAACATCCACCTATTTATAGACATGAGCTGCTAGCAAATTGTGCGAGTATTAAGGTTGCTCATTATCACAACACGTATCCACAACGTAAATTCCTCATCTCATGGAATAACCTTATACCATAATCTCGGTTCATAATCTTGGTTCATAGTCTCGGTTCTTGTGTGTCGCATAATCTTCAACACTCCCACTCAACCGTATACTCGCACATTCAAACAGATGCTTTCAATCAAAAATAAATAACTCCCACTCAAACGAGATATTATATACAGCCCTGCAGTCTCATTAAAACTCTCGATGCCTGCTGCATCCACCATTGCAAAAAACCCGTAGGAAAAAATGCATATCATGGGAGAGAAAGAGTGCTGCCCTAAATGCCATAAAAAAAAAATATCATGCTGTACCGGATAGCACTATTAATCCCATATCCTTTGTATGCTTCTCATGTTGTTCACGTGGCAGTCCTTTTGTCAACACATCAGCTGTATTGTCAGCTGTTGCAATGTAGTCCAAAATGATGGTTCCTTGTTCAATAGCTTCTCGGATAAAGTGATGTCGAATGGCTATATGGTTTGTGCCGTCATGGAACTTAGGATTCTTTGCAAGCTTCATAGCACCCTGATTGTCTACTCTTATAACCTGAGATTGACTTTCTGTTTTATCTTGGAGTTCATTGTATAGTTGTCGTAACCATATCGCTTCTTTACAGGCCTCTGTAATGGCCATGTATTCAGCTTCAGTCGTAGAAAGTGCAACTGTAGGTTGCTTTCGAGACTTCCATGAAATTGCCTATTGGTTGCCTGTAGACATGACCAGTAAGCTCTTTATGTTTATGACCATTAAAGAGTAGGCCATAGTGCTTGGTGTACTGTAGGTATCGTAGAGTACGTTTTGCTACAGCCATGTGAAGAGTAGAGGGGGATGCATTGAATTGTCCAAGAGTTGATACTGCATTGGCAAGATCAGGTCGTGTTCCCAGCATAGCATACATTAACTTCCCAACTATTGACTGATAGGTACGAGTATCCTCAGAGCTTAAAGGTGTAGAATTTATGGTGCTAGATAGACGAACATTGGCCTCCATAGGTGTCGATAATCCTTTGCTGTTTTGCATACCAAAATGCTCAAGTATAGAGGTGGTGTATCTGCTTTGATGAAGATATATAGTACGTTTGGCATGATCTCGAGTAATCTCGATGCCAATGAACATACATGCTGGCCCAAGATGCGTCATCTTGTATTTCTTTTGGAGTTGATCTTTGACACGTGAACTTGCTATACTCTCCCTGGGAGCAAATATAAGGATATCATCAACTCATAGCAAGAGAGGGACCTTTTCGTCAGCCATAATATATAGATTAGTATCTTCGGAAGAGCGTATGAAGCAAATGGATGTAAGATATGCATCAATATCTGAGTACCATGCTCTGGAAGCCTGCTTTAGACCATATAGAGCCTTTTTGAGTTTGCAAACACCACTTCCACAAGCAAACCCTTCGGGTTGTGCCATATATACCTCTTCGTCTAGACTTGGGTTTAGGAATGCAGTTACTACATCCCACTGGTCAATATCCCAGTCCTGCTCAGCTGCCATAGCAAAAAGAATTCTTAGTGTAGCAAATTTAGCTACTGGTGCGAAGGTTTCATCATAGTCAACACCTTCCACCTGCTCATAGCCTTTGATGACAAGGCGAGCCTTGAAACGAGTGCTGCCATCAGCATTCAGCTTCTTCTTGTATACCCATTTGCAACCGATCACACCCTTGCTCGATGGCGGGGCTTGTACAAGCTCCCATGTATTATTTGCGATTAGAGAATTATATTCTTCAGCCATTGCTTCTTCCCATAGCACACAGTCAGGACTCTGTAGGGCTTGCCGGTAGCTAGTCGGCTCACTACCTGCATTTCTTGCTGTTGCGTTAGTATGGAGAGCTTTTGGATGTAGGTCGAATCTCCTTAGAGCATTCACCAAGCCATTTAGAGCGTCAAGTCTTTTCTTGTCAGGTGTGACTTGTAGGGTTCCAGATTCTATTGCGTGGCAGCACATAGAGATCTCTTCACTATCATGAGCAGTATGATCAGTGGACATATGTATTGTGCGGTGCATGGCTACCTGGCTTGCAGAAGCTTTGTCTGTGGGTTCATCAACTATCTCAGTGATCTTGGAATTATTTAGCCCGTCATTAGGCTCTGGCTATATAGCTTTTTCAGCCTCAAGCTCTGCAGCCTTCTCATTCGCATTCTCTGTACTTGAAGCAGTTGTAGTTGTATCTAACTGTGTGATATCTTCGAGAATGCCATCCATAATATCTGGTTTTGAAGGTAATTGCATTGATTCGTCAAAAATGACATTAGCTGCATTGACTACCCTATTACTTACCGGATCCCATACTCGCCATACCTTGGAAGTATCATTCACATATCCAATAAAAATGCAGCATTGGGACTTGGATTGTAGTTTTCCACGTTTTTGCTTTGGTAAGTTTTTTTTTTTTTTTTTTTTTTTTTTTATTTCATTACTCGCATGCCGCCCTATGGGCTATGGCGAGGGTTTAATTTAACTAAAACAAAATCAAAGCAAATATGGTCTTAAGTACATGATGCCCGCGGTCTTTAGGAGGTGTTGCGGGGAGAGCGGTCAGCAGCCTGAATCTTTCATCCTCGTCCTCTTTCAGTATCATACCGACACGCTTTGGTAAGTGTACATAGGCTGCACATCCAAAAATTCGGAGATGGTTGAATCTTCATCAGTCTTTTCTGTTTTCTGATGCTTTTGATTTTGAAATCTCAATTCCTCCGCTCTTTTCTTAAGTCTACAATCCTCCTCTTTATGTTCTTCTTTGGTACAATGCCAACATGTAATCGTTTTCGGTATGTATTCATTTCTTTTACCACCACGTCCACGCCCATGGTTTGACCTTCTTCCTCTGAATCTGCTGCCTCTTCCACGTCCTCCTTCATGGTGGCTATTTGAAGTCATGGCGTTGGATGTATTATTTTGTAATAAGCTCTTCTCATGACTGCGGAGTGAGCTTAGTACGTAGGATCAAGTTTGTATTTCTGCTGGCTGGTTGCAAATGATGTTGACAATTGTCTCATATGATGTAGGTAAGGAGGTGAGGATGTGAGAGATAAGACTACTCTCATCAATTTGTTGAGAAGTGTGAGCAAGGCGTTGTTGGTAAGTTAATAGATGAGAAATGTAGGAATTGAGGTCTTTTCCCTCATCGAGACGTTGGCGATGGAATTCTCGAAGTAGTTGCGTTGGACCAGCACGGCTTTCTTCAGTATTAAGTTCTGATTTGAGAGTTGACCATATTAATACAGGATCATGTAGACCAGTAACATATGCTTGTATTGATGCTGAAATCGATCCATATAGTGTGGCTGTTGCTCTATTCCTGCGCAAGTGAAAGTTCTTAAGTTTTTTGTTATACTGAGCTTGTGCTTCAGTATGAGCTTTATCTTGAGCTTGAGTTTCAGGCACCGATGAGCCGCTAGTGCGTGTTTGCCTGCTGGGGCCAGGTTCTTGTGGTGCAATAATAAGTGCTTCTGGAGCTTTCTCTGTACCCATAACTATATCCCACGCAAGATCAGCATCAATAAGATACCTAACTCCTTCACTCCAGGCATGATAGTTATTGCTTGTGAGCTTTGGAACTGATCTATGCTTGTTGGTGTAAATCTCAGTGGTCGGTGCAGGTGTTGCGATTGAGGAGGTCATGTCGAGTAGATAATGTGTAGAAAATTTGAGGTGTGAGGTTGTAGTGTAAGGTGAAAAGGCGAGAAATTGATGAAGTGCGACTTTAGTGCGGTAGATGCTTTAGCACTCCGGGCTCATAACCTGAAGAAAATATCTAGAATTATGTAGTAGACTTCGTATAGTATTGTTCACTCTTATAACTTGTGTATTAGATGTGCGATATGTGCTTCTAACATCCACCTATTTATAGACATGAGCTGCTAGCAAATTGTGCAAGTATTAAGGTTGCTCATTATCACAACACGTATCCACAACGTAGATTCCTCATCTCATGAAATAACCTTATACCATAATCTCGGTTCATAATCTCGGTTCTTGTGTGTTGCATAATCTTCAACAGTAATTCTGGCATTGAAATATGCAGGAAAAAAAGGCATGCGTACCTCTTTGCTCGAGTTTGCCTATTCTCCAAGGTGATGAATTTCACAACTTATACATCTAGTTAATTTGCTTCTGAGGAAAATAAAGTTTTAAAACTCAGTGCGAGCGACTTACGTTACATGTTGTATTGGTTGTATCTTCGGCGGTGACAGTACCAGCACTTGTGAACGAAAGAGTTCCCAAAGAAGCGGAACCAGACTAGATACGGCTAGTCTGATACTTAAGGTGCCGGAGTCACGATGATCCACGTACAGTTCTCATGCTGCATATCAAATCTGGATTACCTAGTCTCAGCTGAACTAGTGCGCACATCGTTACTCATAAGCTTGCACTGGTAAAAACCCATGGTCAATGACTGTTTGCGTTCTTGAATCGCTTGCCGAGTAATAACTAAATGGAGTGGCTACTTAGTAAGCTTTGCGGACAACGGGACTTTCAAGCTTATTAAGCTTAGACACCCTAATGTAGAGAATTCTTTTTTACTTGGCATGATGTACTTCTATTGGTACAAAACCTGCCTATTAATATAACATGCCTGTTGTAAAGTTTAGACAAACCCAGGACCAACTCACAAGGTGGTACATAGCGATAAATACAGCAATTCGACAATGTAGAAAGAGATACTATGTGGTGTGTGTCGTCATGCCAACGAATGCGAATGCGGGAGGTATCTGTATTTCAACTGTGAGATGAGCAGGTACATACAAATGGGTATTTACTTAGATACCGTAGGCTTTTTTTCTGTACCAGGTACTTCCTACCAAAATCATTTCGCTTGTTCAATCAAGTGTTCTTATATCTCGATGTATGTGTCTGCAAGGAATGAGCATGTTCTTCCCTTCCACGTGCAGCAGATCCTGGCAGCCATTAAACCGATATACCACTACCCGATAACATCTATAATTAAAACTTGTAATGTTTCCTTTAGCCACCCGCGTCTCCTGTTGTTGAAAATTCATTGCATGATGATAATGCTCCCCCGTTATGTCCCGTTCGGGCACCTAGGATCTTGCACACTTCCGGTAACTACCCAATAACTTCCTAAAATGCAGGGATCTATTTAGTCAACTGTAAATTAAGTACAAGTCTCTAGATACATGTAGAAACCTAGTCCGGACCTGATTCTAACACACCAAGAATTGTCAGGTGTGGTTATAATTATCCAATTTGGGGAGGACAGATCTGGATCAACCCACACATAAGGATAAAGCTCTGCTAGAATTTAAGAGGCAGCGCCTCTCGCTTTGGAATCAGCCGCCCAGCTCAGCAGCTTTCCTCTCTCGATTACATGCCACAGCGTGAGCATACTCGCCGGACTGATAGGCGGCAAGGGTCTACGGGCTTGGAGGTATAGGATAGGCAAGGCAGACGGACCAGAGTGCCGATGGTACGGAGAGAAAGAGACCACGACACACGCCCTGAGTGAATGCCGGGTATGGAAGAGAAAGCGGCCGGGGGAGGGACGCCTACTAAAACCCCCGGACGGAAGGGAAGGGGAAAGGGGCCCGCTCCTGGCACTAATGGGGTGGATGGAACAATAAGAGATTCTCAAACACTGAAAACTGCGACACCATTTACTTTCCTTTTCATTTCATTCCTGTTATATCCTTTGTTTCTCTTCCAATATTCCATATGTAACTTAAATCACCATAGCCCGTAGGGCGGCACGCGATCAATGATAAAAAAAAAAAAAAACCCCTCGATTACACTATAGATCCGGTCCATCTGTAGCCCCATGTACCGATCAGTTCATCACTCGCTTTTTACGACACTCCCTCTCGCTTGGAATTAACCGCCTGCTTGGCAAGGCTTTCTCTGCCAACAATATATAGACCTGACCCTCTAAAGTTCCCGTGTACCCAAAGACCCCCTGACACTCACAACGCAGGTACCAACGCCATAGCCCTCATAGCAGGCCTCTCTCTCTATGGCAAGCAATGAGGCATCATCAGCTGAATTTATAGCATATTTATGCGACTGCGATGCTGTTACCACTCGGCTCACATATTGCCTGCATTGCATATGCGCATTTCGGATACACGTGTGCATCTACCAACCGTCCACTGGCACTCTACGGTTACGGTGAACTCATAACAACTGCTCCGAATAAGCCACAAGAAGGACTAAGGTTACCGGAGATGGAATTAGGAGTCTTTTAGACCTACTCTGATAAATACTAACTCACATGTTCATCTCCGGACATGTTGTGTGCAGAAACTTGTATAAGTACTATATAAAGGCTACTCGGTCCACCCTACGGTTACGGTGAACCTATAACAACTGCTCCAAGTAAGTCAAAAGAAGGACTAAGGTTACCGGAGATGGAATTAGGAATCTTTTAGACCTACTCTGATAAGTACCAACTCATATGTTCATCTCTGGACATGTTGTGCTCTTTCGCAGCAGAAACTTGTATAAAGGCTGTCCACCCTACGGTTACAGTCAACTCATAACAACTGCTCCGAGTAAGCCACAAGAAGGACTAAGGCTGCCGGAGATGGAATTAGGAGTCTTTTAGACCTACTCTGATAAATACTAACTCACATGTTCATCTTCGGACATGTTGTGTGCAGAAACTTGTATAAGTACTATATAAAGGCTACTCGGTCCACCCTACGGTTACGGTGAACCTATAACAACCAGTGTTCCCAACCGGCCAGGCCGCCGATCAGGCCGCCTGGCCTGGTCTGATCGGCGGCCTGGCTTGGCAGGCCTGAAACCGCCTGGGGCGGTCCCGGCGGAGCTTCTGATGGCCTGGGCCGGCCTGGACCGGCCTGGACCGGCCTGAAACATGCAGGCCGATTCAGGCCATTCAGGCCGGTTCAGGCCATTCAGGCCGGTTCAGGCCATTCAGGCCGGTTCAGGCCATACTCACGTAAAGCGATTAATGATATAAAAAAAAAAAAAAATACTCACGTAAATACTCAATAGCATCACCAGTTTGAGCCTGTGTGCTAAGGGAATTATTTTACTAGAGATTTCAGTTCACTTTGCTGTCTGTTTTAACTACGTTCTGTGTTCTCATTCTAATCATCTATGTAGAGGTAGGCACCCGCTGAATCTAACTCACACATCCTGCCATAGCAGAGTGCACTACATTCTCCTTCCACTTTTCGCAGTCCATATCTTCTCAATTCCATCCTCTCAGTTTCGCACCTATAGTACCTACACTCTGTAAAACTATTTAAGGGTTATCATGACCATCTTACATGTATACGCACAGTGGCAAGATCACCTATTGCTAGCTATCATAATGGAAATTGCTCAATTCAGTTAACTATTACGTACATTATATGGTCTAAAACTATAGATATGTGGCCAAGGCAGTGCTTCGGCTGCTAATTGGTTGTCATGATTTCAGGGATATATGCTGATCTCGATGATCAAAGGCCAAAATGCAGTTACTGATTGGTTGATGCTATTCAGGCCGTTTCAGACGGTCCAGGCTGGTCCAGACCGGTCCAGGCGGTCCAGGCTGGTCCAGACCGGTCCAGGCGGTCCAGGCTGGTCCAGACCGGTCCAGGCGGTCCAGGCTGGTCCAGACCGGTCCAGGCGGTCCAGGCTGGTCCAGACCGGTCCAGGCGGTCCAGGCTGGTCCAGACCGGTCCAGGCGGTCCAGGCCGGTCCAGGCGGTCCAGGCGGTCCAGACCGGCCCAGGCTGGCCCAGGCGGTCCAGGCGGTCCAGGCCGGTCCAGGCGGTCCAGGCCGGTCCAGGCGGTCCAGGCCGGTCCAGGCGGTCCAGGCCGGTCCAGGCGGTCCAGGCCAGTCCAGGCGGTCCAGGCCGGTCCAGGCGGTCCAGGCCGGTCCAGGCGGTCCAGGCCGGTCCAGGCGGTCCAGGCCGGTCCAGGCGGTCCAGGCCGGTCCAGGCGGTCCAGGCCGGTCCAGGCGGTCCAGGCCGGTCCAGGCGGTCCAGACCATTTAGGTATACTTTTTAGTATTTAAACCCCGACAAATATCCACGCGTAGGGACTGCGGTCACATACCCGGCTATTCATCTCACCACCTATTATTCTTTCCACGTGTATTTATTTTGCCCACCTATTATTCTTTCAAATTGAGGTCGCGTATCGCGCGTATTTATTCACCACCTATTATTCTTTCCGCGTGTGTTCATTTCGCCCAGCTATTACTTTTTCAAATTTAGGTCACATATCGCGTCCATTTATTTACAACTATTATTCTTTCTATGTGTATTTATTTCGCAGTCTATTCTTGTCTCCGATTGAGGTCAAATATCGCATGAGTTTATTTCACCATCTCCCATTCTTTCCAGGTGTATTTATTTCGCCACCTATTATTCTTTCAGATACCGCGCGTATTTATTTCACTATCTTTTATTCTCTCATGTATATAGCGACATTATTTTCACTCTTTGTTCTGGACTGGCCTGAATGGCCTGGACCGGCCTAGACAGGCCTGGGCCCGCCTGGACGGCCTGGACCGGCCCAGGCCGACCTCATGGCCGGCCTGAAAGATCAGGCCAGGCCCAGGCCTAGATTTTCACGGTCCAGGCCGGCCCAGGCCGTACCCTTGGCCTGGCCTGGCCGGCCCGTTGGGAACACTGATTATTAACAACTGCTCCGAGTAAGCCACAAGAAGGACTAAGGTTACCGGAGATGGAACTAGGAATCTTTTAGATCTACAGTATCTACTCTAATAAGTACCAACTCACATATTCATCTTCGGACATGTTGTTATTACGGATTCACTGCAACCGTAGGGCAGGCGGTCAGTAGATGCGCGCACACATACAGTATATGCATATGCGACATAGGCGATATGCGACAGCCGGGCGCCGGCGTCGCAGTTGCAAAATGAATGCTATATGAGCTACGCAGAGGACTAGCGAGTATCGCTGGTCAAGTGTCTTTTTCGCCTGGCGGACGGTAACTCTCTGCATTTACCACCATCCATTACAGTTGTGCTCTTTCGGAGCAGAAACTTATATTATATAAAGGCTACTCCGTCCACCCTACAGTTACGGTGAACTCATAACAACTGCTCCGAGTAAGCCATAAGAAGGACTAAGATTACCGGAGATGGAATTAGGAATCTTTTAGACCTACTCTAATAAGTAACAACTCACATAATTCATCTCCGGACATGTGCTCTTTTGGAACAGAAACTTATATATATACTATAAAGGCTACTTCAAATGCAGAAAGCAGGTAAATGAAGCTCCGGAGAAGAGCAATAGGTATCGGAGATGAAAATGGCTGTACTATTAAGGTACAATATATAAACTATACTGAGAAATCTAGCTAAAGTTGCAAACATGTTAGCAAATATGAAAGTATTTCTAGAAATACTGTCTAGATACAGTAGATCTCTCAATATTCTGACTATCATTTGCATAGCATTGCACTAAAATAGCGCCATGCAGCGCTATTTTAGTGTCCTGCGCTAATCAGCTCCGGGACCGGAGCAAAAGTAAGCTAGACCTCGGAGATGTTTCGTACCAGACTCTCTTCCTTTCGCGAATTATTTAAGCGTGCCAAGAGAGTCTGGGCACGAGAACAATCATGTTTGGCAGCTGTTGCGACGTGCGTCGTGTCGGGTGCGCCGCAACCAGTCTTGGCACGCATACCCTGTCAAGCTCGGGTACCGTAGACTTTTTTTTTATTTTTTTTCTTTCACGTAAACCCCGCAAGCTGTTCGCCATGGCAGGGCGGTACCGTAGACTTAAGCTCAAGCGGAGCTGCCAAATGTAGTATTTTTTTTTTTTCTTTTTATATCATTGATCGCATGCCGCCCGAAGCGCTATGGCGATGCCAAATGTAGTAGCAGCGAGTAACATCAATGCAATAGTGAGTAGTTTGGTAGTATTGTCAGAATGTGCAGATTTCCTCCTTGCAGGTGTGTAAATCAAGCACTGGTGGTTACTGTTTTAGGGATACGATCGTCGACCGGGATATGACGTTTCTTGGCACGCCTGCCGGGGATACTACATTTGGCTATATCTCGTGCAACAGACATGCTAGCAGCTTACAGTAATAATTTCTATCTACTTCTACCACCTGATTCCAGAAACCTCCGGACGGACCTTCCGGTTTCTGCTTCAAGGAGGCCCCACTATATATCCCCCCCTCTCCCCCCTCCCCTCTTCCCCACACTTTCGCACCCCGGTATGGCAGGGAAAGATGGCCTGCTTAATTGGTAGCCATAGAATGCAAATAAGGTATCCCATAGAATGCAGTTAGACTATCGATCATCATGGACTAGCTTAGCATTAGCATATAGAAACTGCGTCTTTCAAATAGAACGGTTACTACAAGCAGATTTCTTTGTTCTTTGTTAATGCTCTTCGTAAACAGGCAGTGAAATGGTGAGCATATGTAACAGAATGCAATGCTTAATCGTTGACAATACAGTATATATGCTACATGAATAAAATTGAGATTAAAGATTTGTTTCAAAAATGGAGATTCTGTGTGAACAACTTTAACTGTCCCAATCACAGCCCACTCTATCTAGAGGAAAGTAATAATTACTTGGTCACCTCCCAATCGTGTTTTCTGCTGAACATGGCAAGACTTGTTGATAAGTCTATGACATTTGGTTTGGATGCGAGGTCTGGAAGAAGAGATGGCCAGGGGGCCTAGGGGCAACAAAAGGACCTCCATCATTTCAGGGGGAATTTTTTTTTTTTTTTTTTTTTTTTTTTTTTTATCACATAGCCCCGCTGGCAGCTGTTCACCATGGCAGGACATCTCAGGAGGATGGACCGGACCCGCTGATAGAGTTGATGAGATGGGTGGCCAGAGGAGTTTGCCGTCGTCTAGTTATGTCGTTTGGTTTTCTGCTATCTTATTTCTTTTACCTCGTAGCCCATAGGGCGGTATACGAGTAATGGTATTTAGATGAAGAAAGAAAGAAACAAAAGAGAGCTAGAGTACAGCCGCCCATTTCCCCACGTCCCTCGTTCCCAATCCGCAGGCACCTAGTCATTTAGCTAAACATATTACGTGTATATATCTCCATAGGTTTGGATGTAGCAAGGCGCACTTGCCAGCTTCTGATTGAAGCCATGTTCAGCCTGCTAGCGGAGAAGGAAGCGCATTTGGTCTTTCAGGAAATGAAAGACTATGGGCAGGAAGAATAATGTAGGCGAGCTTGATGCCCGAAGAATTTGTGTGCAACCTTAATTCCATGCCTTTGGAAGCCAATTAGAACCCCTATTTTATTTTGGCAATTCTACATCGACGAAAATCATGTTCTCCATTGCTACAAAATCAGGTTGTGGAACTCAAACCTCAACAATCATGCAGAAAGCTGAAATTCAGACTTTCGATCACTAGTCGACAGTTGCGACTCGCCCTGCCATGGCGAATAGCTGCATGCGGGGTCACGTGATATATATTAAAAAATACAAAAAAAGACAGTTGCGACTCCAAATTTGAAATAGCAGACCCAGTTGACTCAGTGGCTGGAGGATTGCCAACAAGACTTTCTCTTAGTGCATGAGACTTGCGAATCGATTAACAGACATTGGTCGAAGATTTGTGTAGCGTTACTTCGGGGCCTCTCCGGGCAGGCGTTGGTTCTGCACGTTGGTGACCCTTGTGCCACAACTACCTCCATGACAGTTTCTAATTAGCAGCACGGCGCATATTTCTGCTTCACAAATGGGAGGCGGTCACCTAAATCTAGAACATGTCATGTATACTAGAGAAGTTCCAGTTTGCAAGCGACACGCAACAGAAAGCAGTGAGTAGTACGGCATGATGTGGGCCCAATAGGTGTGGAAACCGATGTATTCATGAGAAAAGTAGTGGCAAGCAGACTCATACACACTGGTCACTTACATCACTCTGTTGGGACTCCAGAGCAACGGGTTACTCGCTGGTCACTTTGGTGTACGCACTGTGACAGTCTTTTTTTTTTTTTTTTTTTTTTTTTTTTTATATCATTACTCGCTTGCCGCCCTATGGGCTATGGCGAGGTCTTTATTAAAGAACAGAAAAGAAAAGAAGTAACAGTGACTAAATACATGTGATACCCGCGGAACTCGTGCATGGTGCGGGTGGAGTGCAGGGGCCAGCGTGTCTATCTTCTCTCCGACTCGTACCGGCATGCCTTCAACCACTTCCCTCCCAAACGCACTCTCTCAATTTGGACCTCTTTTTCCAGGTATACCACGGCTGAGCTCGTCTTCTTCCCTTCCTCCAACAACAGCGTCTTGAGCCTCAGCCATCTGATCCCAGTGGTCTTGCCGATGTCCTTGTTTGCCTCCTCCAGCCATCTGCGTACTTTCCCCAAGTCCTTTCTCAGGGCGATTCCGTGAACGACTATGCCAATTTTCCTGGTGGCGGGGTTGGGGCTGGAGGTCTTGGGGGGGCTGGGTGTGGGTGTCCTGGATTTCGGGGGGGCACGTTTCCGGGGGGTGGGGGTTGGGGTAGTGTCATCGGGGGTGGGGAGGCTTGATGACGGTGTAGCGGCTGAGGCAATCTTCTTTGCCTCCGTGTCAGTAAGCGCCCGCTTGATGGCGTATGCATACTGTGACAGTCCATAAATAAGTGGAATCATCGTTCCTCCCCATTCCCCTCTCCTTAATCATCCGACATATACTTCGCTCAAGCCTGCAATCACCCTCACCAAGACCCACCCCTAGTTTTACAGTAAACAATACTCTTTCCTATCCCTTGTCGCTCCGCCATATTCTTGCTGCCACCATGCAGTCCATCTTTAGAAGCCTTGCTGTCCTTTTCTTCTGCATCTACTTTTTTTTTTTTTTTTTTTAATATCATTTATCGCAGGCCGCCCTAAGGGCTATGGCGATGTTATGCTAAGTAAATAAAAAGAAGGTTAAAAACAACGACAGAAACCTTCCCGCCTAAAAGCACCAATCCTAACCCCAACCTAAATACATGTATTATTGCCCGCAGTCTCCTCCGTGATGCGGGTGGCGTCCGGTACTTCCTACTTCCTCCCCCTCTCCGGCTCATACCGGACGGATCTGAACCAGCGCCCACCTAGCCTCACCTTCTCGACCTCCGTCTCCTTGCCGACGTAAACAACCACCGAGCTCGTCTTCTTCCCCTCCTCCTCGAGCAATGTCTTCCTCCTCAGCCAGCGAATCCCTTCTATTTTCCCCAACTCCCTGTTCGCTGTTTCCAGCCAATGTCTGATCTTCCCCAAGTCCCTTCGCAGGGGAATCCCGTGTATGACGACGCCGTGCTTCCCTTTGTTAGTGGAGGCGTCGGTTTTGACTGGTGGAGGTTTGACGGTGGGACCCTTTCCCTTCCGCTTATGTCGCTGGAAAGCCTCCTCCTGGCTAGGAAGAGACTCTCTCTTTGTGTTGGGTTTGGGTGGTGGTGGTGACGTGGGCTTCGGTGGTGAAGGCGTAGCCTCCTGCGATGGCCCTGGTGTTGGCGGTGATGGCGGTGATGGCGGTGGTGGCGGTGGTGGCGGTGGTGGTGGGGGTGGTGCTGCCATCTGTGGTGCCTCGCCGAGGCGGGGAGCCTTTCTCTTCCTCGTCCGGGTCGAGATCGGCGGTGACGCTGCCCGCTTCCCCTTCTCTTCGGCGGGTGGCGGTGGTGGCGCCGGAGCCGTCTCTACCCACGTGATGGGGCTGAACCCCAGATGTGGCAGTGGTGGCGGTGGTGGTGGCACCTCCCAAGTCTCTCCGTTCCATCGGGGCATCCTCTCAGCGGATGCCCCGTTCCCGTGGCTCAACGCCCACCGGCCCTCGGACCGCTAAGAAGAAAGCTCCCTTCTCCCATCCCACAAACCTCCCAACATCGCCCATGAGCTTCTTCTTCGCCTCCATTGTCTTGGCGCGGCAGGGGTGGGGTTGATGTGCTGGCAACGGTGGTTGTGGGCTGATGGGTGCTCGAGAATTTCACCCCTCGGGGGAAAATCGCACGGTCGGGTGTTGGAGGTTAAAACTTAGATTAATAGACTCAGCTCGCCGAGCGCTATCGATCTATGTAGGTTTCAGCGGAGGGGACGTTGTGGTTGCGAAGTCGCTTCCAAACGCTCGTCCTGTGGTGGTTGTTGTCCTCCTTCTGCATCTACATTTATCGCGCCCATGCCTTTCCACCAACCTTTCAAATCAATTCCTTCGACTACCAAGGCTCAGGATGCCCTCCTGGCACCATCTCTGTGGATTTAAATTCATCGAAATCCACCAGGGTGATTATAGTGTATTTACTGGTAGTCGGGATAGAGCGACATGCAAAATTGACATCGTATTCCAATATACACCTGGATAGTCTTATGCAGTGAACAGAACCACGTACCCCTACATCTACAATTTCCTCGAGGCAGAGGTGATGGCCTTGCAGATGAGCTCGTACAGCTTCCCTGGGTCCCCAGGTCAGAGCGGCGCCTCAAGGGTCTGGTTGGGACCTACATTTGACAGTACATCATTCGACTTTTACCACAGTAACCCGATGTGGTCCCCATGTATGACAACCCCTATAGCCATCACAAATGAGCTCTATGTCGTCAACCTCTTCTTCTTGTTACCTCACAACGGTTTCGTTGTCTCTCACTACCATGAGATTGAATTACTTTGGAGAGAATGCACATAAAGAGGTTGTGGGGGTACAGTCTTACTTATTCGTCGGCAACCTCTTGATAAGGAATGGAATTGGTTGCTGCAGAGTGAATGAGTTCGGGGGATGTACTCTGTTCATTTCGATTCATTGGTCCTGTCTCCCATTTTATTTCGTCAGCACATTCATAAGGTCATAGTTGTCTTGCTCTTGTATCTGAGCCTTGCTGGCTTAAGCGGGAGTCTAGGCGGTTGGGGTTATACATCTTGGAAGCTTCTAGCTAGGATTCAGGGAATAGGACTATTATTTTTACTTTTTTTCTTTATTTCTCGCCTTCCTGTTCTCCTTGCATAATAGGTTTCCTTTTCCCGCGATTATTACTGAACAAGAGTAATAAAACGACGCCCTCTGGATGAAATGTCGCCATGGGGAATAGTGAGGAATAGTGTTTCGATGATTGCAGAAAATCCGGGCGCAGAACCGATGGTTACACCCAACCCGAGCCAGGCTTTCCAACGGGGTACTTCGTCAGTCCGAATGGCTAATTACCTACACAGCCTGGATGCCTATAATTGGGTTGGCCTTGATAATGCCGTGTGGAACCCACACTTGGCAGTTCGTTAGCAGTTGTCATTAGGCACGTTGTAGGCACAGACAAGACAGCTGGTTTGTATCGGCTAAACGCTGAGGTCTCGCATGCATGCAGCTAGGCGCATCTATGGCAACCTCGTGATTGATCATAATATAGACAGCGGCAGTGCTATCGATAGCAAGTAGATGGCACATGTATCCGTCAGCGGCGGTGGCGCAATGCTCGAGCGTAATCAATATGTCTTTCTATGAACTGGACGTACGCATTAACAACAGCAGTAGAGAGGTGGATGCGGGTTCAGTGAGGTAGGCACTCTCTGCTATCTACAGCCATAGACTGAAGGAAACGAGGCATCCATTTGCGTCTGCCATGTTCAAGTCAAGCTCGTATTATAGTGGGTGACTAGGACATGGGAATCGCCATAGCCCACAGGGCGGCATGCGATTAATGATATTAAAAAAAAAAAAAAATAGGACATGGGAATCCTTGACACCGTAGATCTGCTCTCGTTGTTCGTGTTCACGTATGTTCGCAGGACCCTGATCACAGGGAACAAAAAGGATTCATAAATGAAAGGAAATTACGACGAATGTTTAATTTACCATCGACACACCACGAACAGGGAGGAAACATTTGCTACCTTTGTACAGTCACTGGTCAAAAGTCTTGGTAAAAGTGATCTAAGCACCAAGCTGCGACACTGTCCATATGAACAAAAATTGAGATATCTCCACGAGAAGTGACCCAATTAACGAGCCCCGACGCCACCACCTCGAAGCACGGCGTCGTAGTACACGGAATCGTCCCAGAAAAGACCTGGGGAAAGTCCGGCGATGGTTGGAGACTGGGAACTCGGGTCTGGGAAAGACAGTTGGGATAAGGTGGTTAAGAAAGAAGACCGTTTCTTTTGTTTTTTTTAATATCATTAATCGCTGGCCGAAAGAAGACCGTGCTGCTGGAAGAGGGGAAGAAGACCAGTTCAGCCGTGGTGTACTGGGAAGACAAGACTGACGTAGAAAGGGTAAGACTGGGCGGGAAATGGTTGAGGATCAGCCCATACGAGCCGGACAGACGACGGAAGTGAAGGACGCTCCCTTGTATGGATACCCGTATCATGTATGAGCACCGCGGGCAACACATGTATCTAGTGGTCGTTGTTATTTGTTTCCTTTTAAATAAATCCCTCGCCATAGCCCTCAGGGCGGCATGCGAGTAATGTAATAAAAAAATAAAAAAAAAAAAAAGACCCAATTAACCTACAACTTGAAGTGGTGATAGTATAAGCAGTATAGTGTATGCTACAGCACAGGGTTTACTTATAGCACAATGATTGCAGGGTAATATCTACAAAAAGTTACTGAAGACTAGGTATTCCATACAAAAACTGTGACTTTTTGAAATGTTATGTATCATTAGCACCACAACTAGATAGACAAGTAGGATTTTCTCTATGATAGGTACTATTTGAAAATTCATGGTTCCGGTTATAGAACAGATGTTGGGGTCATGTGGCTGCCGAGATAAAATCGCAAACTTCAAAGAACGCTAAGATTACCAAATTCCCATACAGAATTGTCATTTTATGGTCAAATATTGATGTCTGAGAAATAAATAGCTCCACATAGAACCTGTAATATAATATAATAATATTAAAAACATGAAATAAGATGGACTCAATATGTATTTTCACAGCAAAATTTACTAGCTTCATGAATATCCTCCTTATATAAAACTACACTATTATGCAGAGAAAATTTAGGTAAAAAATACTACTACTACTACTATTCTCATGATTGCTGCATATGATATGCAATAGTGCAGACATGTTGCAGGTACAACTTCTGAAGTTGGGCTATGAATTGTGGAGATATGAGCATTTGAAGTTGTGCAAGCAAGCACTTTGAGGTGCCAAGAAAAGTGGCATCACCAAGACTTTTGACCAGTGACTGTATATAAACTCTACAGCAGAGTTTCTACGCGCTTTTGCAGAGCAGCTCATCCAGAAGCAATTTCATATACTATATCTAGCAACTTCTGCCATCCCAGAAAGGAACTTCATTTGCAATGATGAGGTATGCGGTGCTCAGCGGCATCACGCCAAGCCCCTTGGATTCCCACTAGCAATACTACCCACCCTCCCGGCAGACACCGGCAAGGAGGAATGGGAAAGGACCATAGCAGACGCAGAAGATGAGGGCTGGAACGCCTTCTACACAGACGGGAGCCGTATGAACAACATCACTGGCGTAGGCACATACGCCAATGGCCGCCCGACCTCCATATATATGGGCGCACAGAGCACGGTTGACGATGCGGAACTCATAGCCGTGGGCGAAGCTCTAGAACACCAGGAAGGAGAGCTACTGATAGTGACCGATTCCAAGGTAGCCATCTCTAAACTCCAGAAGATAGCCAACTGGGAACCCACCTTTTTTCCCAAAACGAGACGATCACCGAGGCGGGGATAAGACAACTGTCCAGAACTTGGAGAGCCGCGGAGAGAAACCGACTGGAACTCAGCTGCAGACCGCTGACACGACTAGGACAGAGAGTATCGACACTTGCGGGCATACTGGGGGGCAAGGGACTGAGAGGGTGGTGATACACAATCGGCAAAGCAGAAAGCCCGGAGTGCCGGTGGTGCGGAGAAGAGGTGGAATCCACCACTCATGTGCTCACTAGCTGCAGAACATGGAAAAGGAAATGGCCGGGGGGGAGAGCAGACCTGATCAGGCCACCCAAGAGCAAGGACAAAGAGCCTTTGGTAGACATTTTAGAATCGGCGGAACGACTCTAGTTGGACGGCTAAAATGGGACCAGATCATTTCTACTTTTATTGTACTTCTTCTTCTCTTCTACTTCTATTTTACTAGATGGACGGGGGACCAGATTTTTTCTTTTTACCTCTACTCTTACTTCTCTGCTTACCTGCATCTAACATTAATCTCGCCATAGCCCCTAGGGCGGCACGCGAGTACTGAGATGAAAAAAAAAAAAAAAAAAGCCCCTTGGATGGCTGTCTTAGCGTCAATGTTACAGCTACACGTCCAACTAGCCTCGTGACAAGAAAGTTTTTTTTCTTTCTTAAAATATCATTCCTCGTATGCTGCCCTAAGGACTATGACGACAGTGGTTATATAGGGAATAAAAGAAAATAAACATGTATGGCGCTTAAAATCGCCCAATCATCTACAGTACCCTAATCCTATTAATTCCATCAGCGGGTCCGCTTCGCCTAATATCTCACAATATGGTGCCGGCAGATTTTTTTTTTTTTTTTTTTTTTTCACGTGACCCCGCTTGCAGCTGTTCGCCATGGCAGGGCGTGCAGGCAGATTAGTACCAACACCAAATCAAGGGGTAACAAATTATGTATCCACAACACCACAACTATAGATCTGGAATTTTAAATCTCGTAAATCTATAGTATTTGCTATTGCGAACAATTCTAAGCATAGGATGGACAGCCCTCGTGAAATATTGTGACGGAACACAAATCCTATATCCGTGGCCAAGCTTGAAGGTCATTGCCGAGGCTAAGGTTGTTGAATGAGCACCGGAAATGCTGCTGCCGCGGAACAGGGGAATGCCAAATGAACCAGGCGCGCCTTAGCTCCAGTTTTCGGTCCTTCCCGCCGCCTCTCGTCCACCTTATAGTATAAAAAATAATAGAACACTCAATTTTTGCAATGAATTGTGCTATGACGGTTGTGTCACAATTGGGCAAAGATTATATTATAAAATCTATAGTGCAAATGAATTATGTACATTTTGGGTATTAATTGAATATGATACAATAAATTGTGCCTCAATTGAGTATTTAAGGATTCAATTATAGCACAACTAGTGTTCGCATCAGTTACAAGTGCCACTCCAGATGCCATGCCAGTCCCAGATTTAGCCTGTCTCCGGGCTATGAGGGCTTGCCCAGGGACCCTGCCATGGCCAAGTGCTACAAGCGGGGTTATGTGATTTAAAAAAAAAAAAAAAAAAAAAAAAAAAATGCCAGTCCCAGATACCTCGCTAGCCCCAGATGCCGTCCCAGATTATAGTTCTATAACCTTATCGACTCGTTGCCTCTGATGGCTTTCTGGTAGTTGCCACGGGCCTACCCAGAGATGCTGGGGATATCCACCTGAGTTGACCCGTAAGGCTGCTAGTGACCATTCGGCCTGATCAACCGATAGCTACAGCAGGGCAATACAATTGACAGGTCAGGTCACGGAAGTGTATCACAAGCAGAGCGCATGGTTGAGTGAGTGAGTTGCGGCATCGAGTGGCAAGAGTACTAGTGAGCGGCACGAGCCGAGCCAGCTCGAGCTGGCTCGAGCTCAAACGAGCCAAGATCATGCTTGTGTTTTTCTTGACAGCTCGCTAAAATGCTTAGCCAGTACAAGGTTTCATAAACTGTAAATACCTAATATAGTAATAATTAGAGACTTGGAGCTCATTCTGACCTACCAACAACTTCGAAATGCACAATTTAGCTGATAGTAGTGAGAAAGATGAAAATTTAGCTTAGTTTGTCAATATTATGTATATAATCAATCCAGGCTCGAGCTCACCCTCCAGCTCGGCTCGAGCTAGCTCGTGCCGCTCACTAAAGAGTACGTGTAGGCTTGTTGTGCACAGCCTCAGCTACCAAGACGTTATTGATTGTTAAGCCTTGATATCGATTGTTAAGTATAGATAGCATAAGCAATAGAACATACAGTGGGTGTGCGCGGGGAGCTGGCTATATAACGAGGGCTTTCTGCCCTCGAGAGATAGTCAAGCTTCAATCGTTGTCCTACATTGCACCCTCACTTTAGCTACATCATGGTAGACTCCGTAACAGTAGTTTAGTGGCAGTTTGTTGCTGTAGCAGCTTTAAGGTTTGCACTCTTAGGGGGTTTCTTTTTTTTTTTTTTTTTTTTGATATATCTTTACTCGCATACCACTCTAAGGGCTATGGCGAGACCTCTTGGGGTGTGTGTTGGAGGAAGAACATCAGGAATTCAATCTTCAATTTCATGTCGACTTTGGAATTGACTGTTAAGTTGTGCAGCCTAATGAGCTTGAAAGGAGACAAATCATTGATCTTGCTCAACTGGTGGCTGAGGGCGAAATTCTTCACCTTCGCTATTGCCTCAATGAGAGGGGTAGTGTTACAGTTTCTACGATGATGTAGTGAATAGAGCATGTAACTGAGGGCAGCTCTTGCTGGCCCTTCTTATAGTGAACCCTGCGTGCCTACTGTATATTGTAATTGTAATTGCTATCAAGTATCTATGCTACCTTAACAGACCACCACCAACTTCAGCAGTTCACGTAACTCCGTCAATATTAATATAGTTGAGTCATCTGTACGCGGAGTAAATGGCACCCCAACTTCAACGCTCTAAAGTGCAACTAAAATAAATAGATAAAATTAATTTCACGTTGTAATATGATAGATCAGACAATCAAGAATAAACTTATCAGAGTGATATCTATTTATTTGATTTTTTATTATAGTGTTTCATAGAGTCAAAGATCAGGAGTTTTATATGGATACGGTTCATAATTGTCACCCTTCGGGCATGAGACAACAAGCCAAAGCTGAGAGAGCCGAAGAGAGAAAAAGGCTGCAGTTGGCGTACCGACGACTGGAACACCTAGGGAACAGGAGAAGGGTAGCCACACTCGCCGGTATAATGGGAAACAAGGCACTGAGACAATGGAGACATCGAGTGGGGAAGGAGGACTCACCGGAGTGTAGATGGTGTGGCAGAGCGGTCGAGAATTTCGAACACATCATGAACGAGTGTGAGGCATGGAGGAGAAGACTGCCGGGAGGGGAGGCGGGGTTGAAGAAGACAGAAAAGGGGGAGAGGACACTGGCGGAGGTGCTGGACTGGGCGGCAGAGTAGATGATCCACTTTCCGTTTTTCCTTCACTCACTTCATTCTTATTTCCTTTTATCCTTAGCTATTCATCGTTATGTATTTGAGTAACACCTCGCCATAGCCTTACAGGCGGCATGCGAGTAATGAAATAAAAAAAAAAAAAAAAAAAAAAAAAAAAAAAAAAAAATTGTCACTCTTTAGTAATTCCCGAATATAGTATAGTGTCTAGTACATAGTAATCTAGCCAAAAAGGGAAAATAGCTAACTGAAAATGGAATAGACAATATACAGTCACTGGTCAAAGTCTTGGTGACGCCACTTTTTCTTGGTACTGTCGCTTACCCATTATTAGTGACCGAGCACCTATTAGTGACCGATCTCTTGGCACCCCTCCTCGTACAACTTCCACATGCAATATCTTCAGCGTCAGGCATGCTAGCAACATAAGGTAAATTGCAGAATATACAGCAGGCATGCCTGAACATTTGGAGGATATTTGATGGCCACACTATATATACACCTTTTGTAATTCAATGATATGCAGAGAAGGTATAGCATTCTACCCCCTCCTTGCATAGCAAAGAATAGCATATACTAAATACCATATGACTATCCTCAACTATAGCTCTTTGTACTTTCAAGTGGCTATAGAAGAAGGGTAGCTTACCTAAATGATGGTGGGATAAGTTACTATAGATTTCTGTAGCCTCAAAAGCAGTTACCAAAATATCCGAAAGTGCCGGAAGTGCTAAAGCTGCCAGTATGTCCTGCTGCACACATAATATACTCCACTGCAACCAATATACCACTCTAAAAGCAGCATTTCTATGCTCTTCATATAATCAATAGTGTTTTGTATAACTAAAGTAGTAGATATATGATGAACCAATTCTTTAATTGCTATATTCTATCAGCAAGCATAAATTTATGCCAATTGCTGCTACTTCAATATCAGAGTACCATTACTCTCTATAGATCTTGTCCTGAGTGCTCTACATATGCTAGTCCTCTGCGTAGCTCATATAGCACTCATTTATGTGACTGCGATGCCAGCGCCGGTACTGTACCAGCACCGTCGCTAGTACTATCAGCTCATATATTACTTACATATATGTATCTACTGACTGCCCGCCGTATGGTTGCAGTGAACCTATAACAAGATACTAACCACCTTGACAGAAGTTCTTGCAGCTAATTATACCTATCAGGTCATTATAGGATAGTGTATATCCAGACACAATTCCGCTTATTATATTACTATAAGAAATACTAAATTTTTGTAAGTATTACTCCCTATATCATTCTATATAGATGCGTATGGCAGTAATACTATTATTCTTACCTCCTCTATCAACTATAGTATATGCTACCAATATTGACATAGTAAGAAGTTCATTTCATCAACTAATTCTGTCAGTTAGGTATATGCTATTATAGCCGTCAGGGTACTTCTATACCAGCTAATTCTGCAGCTATATACTATTGTTGGTATAGATATCTATTAGGTCTACCAATCCTATTATCCTACTAGAGGCTGTCGCACTCATAATAGTATTTTTCCTAGCAATTAATACTATCAGTCCTGAAATCTACTATACTATACTTGAGGATGTTTTCCTAGTAGCCAACACTCCCAATTATATTACATACTATCGTAATCATAAGAGTGGTCTTACAGCTATTAATCCTGTTATTTTTAGTATATGTAGTTGCTTGTTGCAAGTAATAGAAGAGCATATTGGAAGTTTTGGCACTTCCGGCATTTTCGGCCATTTCAGCGACTGCTTTGAGGCTACCGAAATTCAGAGCAGCCTTATCCTATCACCATTTAAGTTAGCTATCTTCTTCTATAGCCACTTGAGAGTGTGAAGAGCTATAGTTGAGGATAATCATATAATATTTAGTGTATGCTATCCTTTGCTATGCAAGGGGGGGGTAGAATGCTATACTTTCTCTGCATATCATTGAATTACAAAAGATGTATATATAGTATGGCCATCAAATAACCTTCAAATATTCAGGTGCACCTGCTGTATATTGTGCAATTTACCTCATGTTGCTAGCATGCCTGACGCCGAAGATATTGCATGTAGAAGTTGTACGAGGAGGAGTGCCAAGAGATCGGTCACTAATAGGTGCTCGGTCACTAATAGGTAAGCGACAGTACCTTAAATTGCTTGCTTGTATGGCTTCAAATGCTCATATCTCCACGATCTATATTTTCTTTTTTATTTCATTACTCGCATGCCGCCTTATAGGCTATAGCGAGGTCCACCATCTATAGCCCAATTTCAGAAATTGTACCTGCAATTTATGGAGCCATGTCTATAGTATTGCATATCACATGCAGCAATCATGAGAATAGTGGCAATCAATTATATGGACCAATAAATAAAGAGCAGATTCTGGTATTTTTTACCTAAGTTTTCTCTGTATAATAGTCTAGTTCTATATAAGGAGGATGTTTTTGGAGCTAATCAATTTCACTATGATAATACATATCGAGTCCATCTCATTTCATATTTTTAATATGTTTTTACATTGTGTTGCGGGTTCTGTACGGAGCTATTTATTTTCAGATACCGATATTTGACCTCAAAATGCCAATTTTGTATGGGAATTTGGCAACCTTGGCGTTCTTTGAAGTTTGCGATTTTATCTCGGCAGCCATACAACCCCAATCTGTTCTGCAACCAGAACCATGAAGTTTCAGGTAGTACCTATCATAGAAAAAATCCTGATTGTCTAGCTAGTTGCAGTACTAAAGAGATATAACATTCCAAAAAGTCTGCTACGGGCTCACCGCAACCGTAGGCGGGATGTACGCGCGCATCTGCGAGGCACGCGATATGCGACAGCCGGAAAGCGTTGCAGTCGCATAAATGAGTGCTATATGAGCTACGCAGGGGACTAGCGAGTATCGCTAGTCAAGTGTCTTTTTGGCCTGGCAGACGGTAACTCTCCGCGTTTGCCACCTGCGTTACAAAGTCACAGTTTTTGTATGGAATACTGTACCCTGTCATCAATAACCTTTTGTAGATATTACATTGTGGAGATATCTCAAATTTTTTTCATATGGACATTGTCACCGCTGGGTGCTCAGATACCTTTCACCAAGACTTTTGACCAGTGACTGTACATCCCTTACGCAAAAGCCCTTTTACCACTTGGTTTCATGTTGTGTGCGACCAATGCAATAGCTATATGCAAGTGAACAACTAGCACAGCTAGGCTAGGATATGTAGAGTGTGGCAGAGTGATTGGGCGGTAGGAGCAGTAGCAGCAGTGGGAGCAGTAGGAGCAGTGCGAGCAGTAGCAGCAGTGCCAGCAAAGCAGCAGTGAGACCAGTGGGAGTAGTGGAGTGGTGGAAGTGGTAGAGTGGCTGAAGCGGTAAAGCTGTGGGAGAACGATGGGGAACCTTCAAACTCGCTACATAATGGGGCAAAACGTGTTTGTGCCCATGTATATCATGTGCTTCGTTATCAAACCAAATGTCGCGTCCCCAACCATATCTATCTATCTTCATAGCTCCGGCCCTGACTGTTTCTCCGAGGTGTGGCTGTTCCTCCGGAAATCCCGGTCCGTGCCCGAGGCACTGTCCTACCGCTCTGACCATGCCGGCGTTCCTTGTGATACACGTCCGTGTCCAACCCATGTTCCATTGCCAGACTGTAGCTATCAGTTGATCAGGCCGAATCGTCACTAGCAGCTTTACAGGTGGATATCCCCTTTGCGGGTAGACCCTGACAGGTAGTTGCAGGGTCCCGGCATGTGTTGGAAGAGTGGGACCAGGCGTAGCACAAGACCTAGCTGGTGGAAGCTCAGTAGAAAAATTTAGGTACCAATGAGAATGAATCGCTGATAGTGAAATATTGGAAGTGGAGACAATGGGCTTGAGCTCATGATAAAACGGAAGCTGAACTTGATTTCGTATTGTAAATTGACACTTCCCCACATACCTTTAGCTACTCAGGTCGAATGAGATTGAGAGCATAATGCGTGATAACACCACCAGGACTCATCAAGACTTAAGGAACCCAATAGCAGTTTTGATACGACCGTCAGATTTCTGATTCAGAATCCACTGAAGATTCAAACATAATCTGTCAGAGGTGCCTGAAGCGGTGATTGTAGGCTTGCTTCTTCAAGAGGCCAGCGATAGTTTCAGTTTGTTGGGCTGAATAACATCTTAAATATCAAAGCCTATATGCATAGACGAATAAATTAGCTCTCTTTACAAAATCATTATTCTCTAAATATATAATAGTGGTTATCAGTTATGCGTTACGTTCATGGGTGTGCTCATGAAGTGGTAGATTTAAGACGTGTTATGCGTACCCGTTGTCCAAGACTTCCGTTGGAATATTATACTATAGCATCGACGGCATCGTGAGGTATGGCATGCAAGATATGAATGACCTCGATAGTACGTGCGGAATGCCTACAGCCTAATGCTATCAAGGAAATCATGTACATATCAGTTGTGTATAAACCGTCGAATAGTCACAATTAATCAATCATAACTTAACGAATCAACTGTATTTAATCAAAATACTCGTAACTTTGCACAACAAGATCGGTGGCTCAGGCAACTAAATCAGCCAGTAAGAGCTTTGCTTATGTCATGTCACCCCAAATAACAGTTACGTGACGCATAACTGATAACCACTAATAGCAGTGCATTCCGATTATCACCTAAGTTGAGGATTTAATGTACTACTAGATACAAATTGCAGGTACCGTATTAACTCACTTAAGAGGTAAAACACAAACGCGCGCTATGGTGGTCTTGGCAAGCCTCTTAGCGCCAGTCCGCGTGTATTACGCACAGGCACGCCGAATTACCGTGCTGCTAACCTCGAGACTGAGACTCAAAAAGAAAAAAAAAAAAAAAAAAAAATACCAATATTGTACCAAAGCGCGCGCTAGCGCAATCAATAGCGCCTGAAGTTCTGCCAAGACCACACTAGCGCGCGTTTGTGTTTTACCTCTTAAGTGAGTTAATACGGTACAACTTCTGAAACTGGGCTGTGGATCGTGGAGACATGAGCTGCGCAGGCAAGGATTTTGAGGTGCCAAGAAAAGTGGCGTCACAAAGATTTTTGACCAGTGACTGTATGGTATTTTTTTTTTTTTTTTTTTTATTTCATTACTCGCATGCCGCCTTACAGGCTATGGCGAGGGGTTATGTAACAAATATTATGTGAAACGAGAAAACAGAGATACAATAGAAGTAGAAAGAAGAAGCGTGCCTCACTCCGCCGCCCAGTCCAAGACCTCCGCCACCGTGTCTCCTTCCCCGTCTTGCTTCGTCGGTTGCTTCAGCCCCGCCTCCCCCCTCGGCAACCTTTTCTTCCACGCCGTCATTATGTGAACGTAATTCTCGAGCGCCTCACCACACCACCTACACTCCGGTGAATCCTCCTGGTGCCTCCACTGTCGACTGTATAGTATGTTAGTCAGCCCCTTCAAAACTTTTTGAAGCAGCGTTCATCATAACAGCTAGAGTTGGTAACTGGTGCTTTGATGCCACTCATACAGTTGATACTAGATTACCAATGTCACAGCCGTGCTAGAGATGCAATTAAACCTTATGCTTGATCTGCAAGCACAATATTTGGTAACAGAAACTCTATTGCATCTAACCAAATTAACTTTTCCCACACGCAATTAAATGCCCCTTGAGATTCCGAATGCATTTTTTTTTTTTTTTTTTTTTTTTTAATATCATCACTCGCATACCGCCCTATGGGCTATGGCGAGTTCCGAATGCATGAAGCTTGATGCAAAAGGAAACTTCAAGCCAGTATTCGTTATCGCAATACATGAAGAGAGTGGGATTTGTAGAATATTTGTACAGGATGTTGCATCAAATTGCATATAGGAATCAGAAACAAATCATTTTCGCAGCTAAAGTTGATCTGATGTAAAAAAAGAGCAGCTTAAGCTCTTTAGACTCTGATATTGGATTTTAAGCGTGTTGATAAGTATACGAATATTGTGCTCAGAATATGAACCCAGCTGCTGTAACGCCTTTGTGAGTATTTTCAAGACCTTGACCTGGTGTACTTATGGAAGGAACGGTATTGTAAAACACCAGGAACAAATTCGGTTTGCGCCATCCAGGAGTGCAGGGCGCTGGGGCACACACTCGACAGCGAACACACACAATCAGCCACGTTTCCAACGCAGGGCTCGGTTGAGTTACTGTATGCTACAACGTGTTTGACACATCCTCCTCCGTTCAGGGCGCAATTGACTCAATACGCCTCGTTGGGGACGCGCTGTCTTGTCTACCCACAATTTTAATATCGTCCTGAGTGCTCTCACCTTTGTAGACATAACCTTGACTCTGTTAGTAACTAATTTTTCCTTTATTACGAGGAATCGCGATCTATATAAAGGTGCCGTTTCATCATGTGACCATGCCATGCCGTCGTCTGCACCCTACCGCTGCCTCCATGCTCCTGAATTGGCCTATTAAACTCAGCTCATTCTGCCTCATTTCACACCGTCAAGAGAGCTGCCATGCCTGTAATTGACCCCATTTTGCTACATCTCGTGCCGTCGAGGCACAGACCTGCCATAGCTGTCAGTTCAGTTCATTCCACCTCATCTCGCACCGTCAAGAGGGACCTGCCACACCTATCAATAGAGTTCATTCTGCCACATCCTGTGCCATCAAGAGGAACCTGCCGTACCTGTCACATCGCGCTCATTTTGTCACATCCAGTGCCGTCGAGAGGAACATGCTGTACCGGTCAAGTGAGCCCCACTCTGCCACATCTGGTGCCGTCGAATTGTAAATAAGTGTTACGTTGTCAACAAACACGTTCTCAATCATGACATGAGCACGTTGTGCTATGCCTCCCCCCCACTATATGAAAGCAGACAGCCCAGAATGTCGATGGTGTGGGGAGGAGGAGGAGACTACTGAACATGTGCTCACTAGGTGCAGGACATGGAAACGAAAGTGGCCAGGGGGCATGCAAGACTTGGTCACTCCTCCGAAGAGCAAGGACACAGACCCACTAAGAGACATCTTGGAGTGGGCAGGGGCATAGGAGACACACAGGATCTTTTCTTATTCCTTTTCTTCTACCTTCATATGTATCTAATCTCATGTGACCAATCTCGCCATAGCCCCCAGGGCGGCACGCGAGTAATGATATAAAAAAAAAAAAAAAAAAAAAAAAAAAAAATCCCCCCCACTATGAGAGGTCTATCACACCTGTTTGTCTAACCAGTGGACTGGTGTGGGGACGCTGACATAATGAGGATGTGCGCATAAGAGAGGGAAGCTTGGCATGCGGTGGCACGTGATGGGATGTATGGGTTATATATTTGTATGGTTACGGAGCGTTAGCTAGAAATCATCAATCAATCAAGCAATCTTCTCTCGCACCCGCTCGCACTATCAGTTGTACGTTCGTTCCGCCAGCTCTCACTCTCCCGGTCTCTCACAGGCGGTAGTGATCTATACTATCTGTCCTCTTACACTGGTACTTGCGGCTGAATTCGACGTGAAAATTAGGGGCAGTCTCAACCAGCAAGCTAGAAGCGGGACTGATCAATAATAGCTCACCATGCCTGGTGTGGTTACTCTAAGAATTACGAGGCTATGTGTGGAGGAATGGTTGCGTTTGCGTGATAAATCAACAGGTAAAATTCAGCGTATATGAAAGCTTGCTAAGTACACGATTTCTAGCTCTGCTCTGGCGAAAACAATAAACACATAGGAAATTCGTCCCTTATATCCTGCTCCTTTTACCATAAACCGGCCGTTTTGGGACCCTTGTTTCTCCTCTATCCATAAAGGGGCCGTTTCGGGCTTAGACCATAATAATCCCTACAGCGAGAGTACAACGTGATTCCTACAGCCTCCCTTACTCGAGCATTTGATCCCACCAGCCAGCACCTTCATGGGTATCCGAGCCGATACTTCTCATCCATTCTTCCCAGTTGATCCCATCCAACAATTCTTCCAATCTTTGATTGTCGACATCGGGGTGATTTTGGTTAGGATGTCGGCCGGGTTCTCCTTCCCCGGTATCGTAACTATGCGGAGATCCCCATTGTTGACTTCCTCCCTCAGATAATGGAATCGGTGCTGTATATGGCGGCTCCTTCGGAGATATTTGGCTGT
>WHUZ01000151.1:0-76286 GCA_015179045.1 Kalaharituber pfeilii | reverse complement strand
TGTTTTTTTTTTTTTTTTTTATTCACGTAACCCCGCATATAGGCTACCAGCCTATGGCAGGGACCCATTTACCCGGGCCAGGTTTGAGACAACTAACTACGGAATCTACATACACACCTTGAGCACCCAGTGCCCTCCGTCCCCCGGTCCCCGGCTACCCCAGATCGAGGCAGGCAAACCAGTACTCGACCGGGTCACCTTCCACGCCTTCTTGCTTCCATCCTTTCTCCTCTAGGTCCTTCCAGGACTGCCAGGTGACATGTGCCCCATTTTTGTTCTTCCTCTGGGGCCGCTCCAGTTCTGTGCATCTGAACATCACATGCTCAGCACTCCATGCCTCACCACATGTGCATTGTACCTCCTCGCCACTGACCATCCTCCTCCACATAGCTCCGCCTTTTCCAGTCCGCAGCCAAGTGTAATTTGTGAGTGCTCTCCTGCCCCACTTCACGAATTTGCCCTTCCCAAACCCTGCACGCTCCCTCTCCTCTTTTCTTTTTCGAACTAACTCTTGACGCAGCCCACCCTCAGTGGCCTGCCCATCATATCTCATGCCCTTGGCCCCCTCTTTGGCCAACTCATCCGCTTTCTCATTGCCTTCTATCCCCACGTGGGCCTTGACCCATGCCAGCTTCACTGCATCCGCCTTCCTTAGCCTCCGCCGCCTCTCTGCAATCAGCTCTATCACCCGCGCTAGGTCTGCGGTTCTTGCCTTGCCAGTTTTTCCTGCTTTCTGGACTGCACTGATAGCTGCCTGAGAATCTGCGAGTAGTAGTACTTTTGCACTGCCATCAACTGCTTCAAGGGCACCCCTCATTCCTGAGACCTCACCGTCCCACACAGTTGCCTTTGTGCCTACCCACCGGGACCCCTCTGACTCACCTGCTACCACCTGCCTCCAGCACCATCCGCCACCAACACCGCCTTCCTCACTGCGGCTGCCGTCTGTAAAAATAGCCACCGAGTCACCCTTAGCCTCATTGATGGCCTTTTCCCATTTGGCTGGGGTGTCTTCCTTGCACAGCTTGAGGTCAATGACCTCAATGCCTGTCTGTGGTAGGTGTACATCTCGCCCCCAGGACACTCTCTCCTCCTCATTGACCTCGAGAGTGCTGGCAATCTTTCCAGCTACTGACTCAAATCCATCATTTTTATCTGTAGCATAACTCAAGCTAAAGTCTCTCCAGTCCCTCCCCCTTTCACCCTCTCTGTCTGGGTCTGCGGCTACCATTCCAGTGAAGCTTTCCGGCCATAAATCTCCAACTCCTGTAGGGTCCCTCACTGATCTTAGTGCATATCTTGCTTGGCCTTGATCGAGAATCGTCGTTACACTCTCTACTCCAGCAATGGCCTCGACCTTTACTCTCGCTGCCCCTCGGACTGCACCAGTGCATTTGCGAAGTGCTTGATACTGCAACTTCTCAAACTCCTCTCTCCACTGCTTCTGGCCTCTCCACCCAATTTCGGATCCCCAAAGGGCCACTGCCCTTACCATGCCTGTATAAGCCTTTCTCCATGAGATAGGACTCATACCCCATTGAGAGTTGCCTAGCCCAGACAGCGCGCCCATGAGTTTCCTGGCTTTCTCGATCCGGCTTTTCCAGTGGAGGTCGAAGTCAAGAGTGCTATCACAAATCACCCCTAGCCACTTGCACCTCTCAACATCTGCCCTTCTCTTGGCCTTCTTACCCATGACTAGGACCTCCTCCTTTGAGGTCTCCAGTGGTAGATCGTGAGCTTCAGCAACCTCCCTGAGTACTCCTGCAATTCTCTCCCCAATTCTCCTCATATCCTTTCCTCCTTCCCAATCCAGAATAACACAGTTCATATCATCTACAAATGAGGGCAGCTCCACTTCACAGTCTCTCACTGTTGTAGCTACCTTTGTTTCCATCTCTTCTAGAATTGGTGCCATGTATATGAGGAACACAACTGGGGATAAAGGCGAGCCCTGCGGCACACCTACATTCGATCTGCCATTGCCCCTCACGTGTCCATCCCATTCCACCTCAAACTCTCGCTCCCGGAAGAAGGTTTCTAACCAGGGCAACCATTTTTCAGCTTTAGAACCCTGTACTCGGTGCTTGACCATATCCCAACGTGTGTTCCCAAAGCCTCCCTTGACATCCTCCATAATCCACACTGCCCCACCGCCACGTGCCAGGGCTCTCTGGCTCTTCACAACTGCCCGAAATAAGGCATCACTTGCAGACCTTCCTCTCACTCCTCCAAACTGCCCATGGTGGAATAGTCCAGCTTCTTGCAAGTCATCAGCAACCACCTTCTCCATCAGTTTTCCCACACAATTGATGAGTTGAATAGGCCTCCAGCTCTTTGCTTGCGTAAGATCCCTGCCAGACTTCGGGATCATGATCACCTTGCTGAATTGCCAATCCTTCGGCATCCTGGCTGCAGCCAGCTCAGCAGCCAGCTCCTTCATTAACTGCCCTCCTAGCACTGTTTTATTGACCAGCTTGATGAATCTATAGCTGATGCCATCAGGCCCTGGAGCTGAACGGCTCGAGGTGCCTGCAAGTGCCTTGCATAGCCTCTCAGTCAGCTTTTTTACATTGGAGGTCCATTCGTCTGTCAGGCTCTGCAGGCCCGAGTTCACTGGTAGGTCCAATGTTGTCAGGGAAATTGATGCCACCTGTAAATTCGACGCCGCCAGCGAATTCGACACTACTGGTGAATTCGGCACTGCCGGCGAATTCGACACCGCTCGCGAATTCGATGCCGCTGGCGAATTCGATACCGCCGGCAAATTTGGATTTGACATTGCCGGTGAATTTGATACTGCCAGTGAAGTTAATGCCGCTGGCGAGGTTGACACTGCTGGCGGATCCGACGTCGCCTGATATTTGAAGTTTCTCTGTACCAGGCCTCTCACCTTCTCCTCGTCTGTCCTCCATATATCACCATTGTCACCTACAAGGTCACCCATTTTTCCTCTTAACTTCCAAGGGTCCTTTGCTACTCGGATCACATCCCATGGGTCCTTAGAGCTGTTTTCCTCTGTAAACTGTTCCCAGCACTCCTTTTTCTTTCGTCTTATGATATACTTGAGGGTCTTAACCCGCTCTTTCCACCGTAGGAGTCTGGCTCTCTCCCATGCTTTGGCTCCCTGTCCCTTCCCCCCTCGGCCCTCCTTCCTCACTGCCTTCGCTGCCTCTTCTACCTCCTTATCCCACCACAACTTACTTCTTGATGATGCACGTATCTCCCTCTTCAGACTCTCTCGAAGCTTGCAGGTCTTCTCATATGCAGTCCCTCCTTCAAGGCTTCGGTACCACTCCCATTGTTCTGAAGCCTTCTTTTGCATGATTTCTTGGATCAAATCTTCTGCCTTATCCCAATCCACTCCTCTTCTTATTGCAGTTTTGCCTTGGTTGCTACTACAAGTCCCCCAGACTACTGCATGGTCTCTTCAGCTCATTCCTTCTCTTATCTAGGACCTGTGCTGCATGCACGAGTGCTATAACCTCCTTCTCTTCCTCTCCTAGTTCTTCTTCCTCCCTCTTACTCCCTTCCTCCTCCTCCTCCTCCTCTTCTTCTTTCTCCTCCTCCTCCACTCCCTCTGCTTCATCCCCCATTTCTTCATCCTCTTCTTCGTCCTCACTCTCTCCTTCTTCTACTCCCCCTATCCCTTGTTCTTCTTGTTCTTTCTCTACTACTGGTGGGAGAGCTGGTACTACCAGCTCTAAGTCCAGCTGGAAGTCTCCTACCTCCTGTTACGGGTTCACCGCGACCGTAGTGTGGGCGGCCGGTGGAGCGCGTGAAAAGCGAAAAATGCAAGCGCATACGAAATGCGCATATGCGACGTAAGCGACATGCGACAGCCGGAAAGGCGCCGCAGTCGCATAATGAGTACTATATGAGCTACGCAGAGGACTAGCGAGTATCGCTAGTCAAGTGTCTTTTTGACCTGGCGGACGGTAACTTTCTGCGTTTACCACCTCCGTAACACCTCCCACTGCCCCTCCCTCCTCCTACCCCCTCTTTCTCTTCCTGCACATGGAGATGCTCTTCTATCTCTCTCTCTCTCCTCTCTCCTTCCCCAACTCATCATAACCCTCGTTGTTCTTGGAGTTTCCTGCTGCCTATGAAAAACTACCAGTGGTCCCTTTCTTACCACAATACACTCCTTAGTAGCATTCTCTAAAACTTCTACCTCTTTTTCTACTGCGATCCCATCCTTTCCATCCTGGTACTGTCTAAAGATCGCAACATCCTTGCTCCAAGGCTTGACTAGTCTCCCTACCTCCGAGATATCTGTCAGCTTCTCCGTCTCTATCCACGTAACTTCCGGTACCCCCCTCCTCTGTGCCGCTTCCACTGCATCTCTTCTTAGCTCTTCGATCATATCGAGGCTGCCATCAAATTCTCCCCCCTTCCTGAATGCCCTTTCTACTCTCTCCTTCACCGTAATCATATCTCCTTCCTCCCCCAACCTTGCCTGCCACCAATTCTTCCTCTCCCAGGTGTGAATGGCATCAATAGCCAACACCTCATTCCTATCAATGACGTAGACCTCTCCCGTCCATCCATCTCCTACTGGCCCCAAAAACTCCATCCCTGCTACTTCTTCTCCCGACATCCTTTTCTGCTTCCTTAACTTCTTTCTTCTTCTAAATCTGCCGCTTGTGTCGCTACCTGATATGGTATGCCGCCGCTCTTAGGTTGCACCTTACTGTATTCGGCAGGTATTGCTTGTTCTGAGTCACTATTCCCTTTTAGGTTTTAGTTCGATAGGTCAGTCAGCACTACCAGGGCTGTGCTAGCACCAATTGGGTGCAACTGCCCCTATTCCTCGAAATTGTATTGGAAATCTTCCAAAACTTCTGAAAACTTAACCTTGGAGAAATGACTCGCGATCTTCTGAATTCTGTAGAATATAGGTGATATTCTTTCTCGGGCAGTCCCGAGCTTCGCTTTAGTCTAACTTTTGTTTTCTGGATGCGCCCGGAAGGTTGTCTTCTTCCAAGCGCTCGTTCTGTGAAAGTAGTTGTCGGTGGTGGCCAGCCGTTGAAATCATGTACCACGGGCAAAGAGGTCCCTAGCTCTTTCAGAGCGCTTGATCGAAGCAGAGGACCAAGTCCCGAGAGAATAGAGAGAGATACGAGGGCAACAATTGAGAAACAGCATACTTAACCACAGCTGATGGCCAACCCTCCAGCTGAAGTGAAATAGATGAGAGCACATGACTGCAAACATTTATGCCTCCAGTGCTCTCTAAAATTGAACATTGAAAGGGCCGAGCATTTCCTGTCAATTTTCCCAGCCCTCGCTGCAGCCTCACACCTCACACCCCGGGGGGTGTAATACTACCTAGTCTGCTATTCAGCTAAGAAAAATTACATCCTGTCATCACATGCCCCCTCGAACGAATGTTAATAATATAGCAGGATAGTAATTGTACCACTTGAATACCTCAAAACCACTGTTACTAATCTCTTGCTCAATTTATAGCAAGCATGATAGTATAATAGCAGGAAGTATAACCAAACGTGGTAGCAGCATAGTGATATACTCAATTTATAGCAAGCATGGCGGCATGTTAACAATATAGCATGATGAGAATATATTCACATGCATGTCATGAAGTAAAGCAAGTGTGATGGCAGCATAGTACCATGATTACTATGTGCAGCATGGTGATTTGAGCAGATTTCTTGACGCTATAATTTTATGAAGTTGAGTTGGTGGTGGGGGGGCGGTGAAGAGCGAGGGGGAGCTTGTGGGGGGGGTGGGGAGTATGTGAGTAGGAAGGTGGTGGTATGGAGAGCCTCCCGGTCGGGAGGCCAGTTACGGCTTGTCTATACAGGTCACCCTGGCTATAATGAAACTCTTGATAGTGAAATCCTGGCTATTGTGAAGGAATGGGCGAGATCGGTTGCGCACGCAGCTAAAACGAAGCGCTATGGTGAAACTTTTCAGGACTAATTAATTCAGCTATAGGTAAAGTTTACTCGCTATAGTGAAATACCTCTCAGTACTGCCTTATGGAATAGGCTTAGCAGAGTGGTAATTTTATTCAAGATGCCTCAATACAAAAAAGAAAAAAAAAAATCTAGTGTATCTGACTGCTTTAATATCATAGGCATAGAAGATAATGCCATTAGCTTGCCATCGAGATTAGGAAATAATTTGCGTAAGCCTTCTGAAGTCATTTCTTTTGGGCATCGTCCCACTTCCCGGCAAGCATGACATTTCTTCTATTTCTCTGGAGCTGGGAGTCCAAAGCCGCGTCGAGAAGACACGATATTAGCAGTATGGTGAGAACTGAATATTATACACTGAAAATTTCCGCATTTGACAATTTCTTTCACCAGCCGAAAGAAACCATGCTATGGGACACAGCCACACACAGACCTTTGAGGACTCATATATTTCCGGCAAGCAGCGTACCTTAATGAGAAATCACATGTACAGCTACGTACTACACTCACAAACCTGTTTCTAAACCGCAATCCTCATGCCCCGATCAAACTAAGCAACGACGAGATTGTCGACATCCAGCGCCATCCCGAGGTCTTACAATGGGAAAGCAAGATTGTAGTAATAAAGAATGAGCTCCGGGGAAAATACCTCAATTGCAAACTCACCAAGAAAAGAATATAAAGAGCTTGGCAATCAGAAAAATCGCTTAATCTGCAGTATGAAATTGGCAAGAACAAGCTGGCCATAGGGAGATACAGGCACAACTAAATAATGAGATGCCTGAACCAACTGGGGTTGAAGATCGGGTGCCAATATTCATGACTTCGGAACGCGAACATGTTGTGCGTAATCTTTATGGGGACAATCCGATAAGCCAACCACAAACTATCGATGTAGAATGTCATTACGGCCCCCGTGTCGGTAAGCCTCAGGATATCAAATGGTATGAGATTGGGCAAGATATTCTACAACTGTGTAGGGGAGGGACACCTCGTGAGCGAAATCCCGACCAATGCATATGGTGTCTCAACGTCATAAAAGCCAGTGGGGGTTCACATAAATGTCACCTGAACGTGCATCTAAAGATGCTAACTGAATATAATTGTCCTGTTTGTCTACACAATTTTACAGTGGTTCAGGCTTTACAATGTCACTTAGAGGTGGAGCATGGGGTAGTGACTTTCCCTCTCAATTGTAACTAAAGGGGGCTTTAGTATTTGAACATGTTTCTATATGTGTTTGGGGGTCCATACAATTGCTATGGGTGATGCCAAGATAGTAATCTAAGACCACTCTCAGTCATCAGTTCAGGGTAAGAGATATTGGGTGCGTACGTCAAATTCGCCCTTGATACAATATACACAATATCCTATACGTGCGGTCAATATGTTCTAAATAAGGCACTTCTCACATTTTCGGTGAACTGACCTGTACTTAGTGTAACATTTTTACTAGGGGTGAGCAAGCGACAATGTACTATACAAGGGGTTCAAATAACTATCTTACTAGCCAAAAAATTAAGTTCGGACAGGATATCTATTAGACCAGTTAAATTCGTGACATGCACAATGTAATATTTCATATAAATAAATACCAGATAATCAATCAGTATTTGGACAGCATTTTTATACACCATGCAGTATTTGGCAGAAACTACTGTATTATTTCAAATGTTAGAACCTCCCGCTAGATGGTCTAAACTCGGGGAGAAAACCTTTTCAATGCCAGCAAAAACGCACATACTCCTGTTCAATGCCATCAATGTTTTTAATTTGGCAACAAAGTGTCTGGTACAATGGTCCTGTGGACTGTTCTAGTTAGAAAAGCGGGTCTACCTAAATTGACATATTTTCATTACTATCAATTGCAACTAATAGATTCTATCCCTTCTAAACTAACATTTTAAATGTATAAAATATATATTTCACTGTTGTCTTCTGATATAGACAATTCTCCATTTACCTATATTTGATTCAACTGAGAGAATTTATAATTGTCTAATCTAGAATAAGATTCAGTTGCAATATTTCAATCTTATGGGTGCCATCACACTTAAGACAGTTAGTTGGAAAAATTTAAAAACATTGATGGTATTGAACAGGAGTCTGCATTTTTGCTGGCATTGAAAAGGCTTTCTCATTTTTCTCGTGATGGTTCCAACAGTACTCATTACCAGCATTTAGTGATGCAGGTGGGGGCAGTGTTAGGAGACTGTGCGACAGGTCTGTGTTCAGGTGTGGTGAGATGCAATATCAAGTCGTGGAACTGAACAATTCCAATTAAATCCTTTCTGCCAGGTAGAAAGTGTCTATGCGAATTGCTGGCTGTATGTCATGGAGGATGGTGCTTCTGCTCATACAGCGAAACAAACACAATGGTTTCGGAATTGGTACAATATACAGTCTTTGAAATGGGCACCTTCATCTCCAGATCTCAATCCTATTGAGGCTATCTGAGGAGTAATGAAGAAGAGACTGAACAAGCGATCTTCTAGACCTCATGGAGAACAACTTGTTGCTAGAATATTGGAAGAGTGGGATAATATCACTGGTGAAGAGATATTAGAGTTGATAGATTCTATGCCTCAACGAGTGCAAGTTGTAATCATAGCAAATGGTTATACACAATACTAATGCAATGTTGATATTATTCTAGTTCAGTGAGTCAAATGCATTCACGTTGTTCAATATTGCATCTTACACACCTGAATGCGGTCTGCCAACACCGCCCCCACCTGCATCACTAAATGTTGGTCGAGTACAACGGTGTGACAGCTGTTACGGAGACTTACCCGATAAGGGGAACACTTACCCTGAACCGTCAGTAAGTGTGTGTCGTCGATTAATAGTATGATTTCCAGATCACCCATGCACCCTGCATGCACTCGGCTTATTAAAGCTAATATGCGCACATGCACTAGTACATATCATTATCTTGCGTCTGTACTATTGTTGCATGTTTCTGTTACGTTTACCTGCTACCACATGTATTGGCATTGATAAGGAATTGTCATTTGCCTTACTTGGTCGACTAGCCACTTGTATGATGCGCTCAAGTCTATAAAAGCGCTGGTGATAGCATAGGTAGAAGAATCAAGACACTAGCGGTGTTCTAAGTTCTCTATAACTCTGAAACCTATCGTTTCCTTATTACGCCCGTGAACCGCTCCGCTCCGCTGCGCGCCCCACGCCGGGTAGCTGCCCTTCCGGCCCGCAGTCTATACACCTCCGTAGCCGTTCCGGCCCGCCGTATATACACCCCTTAGACGTAACACCTAGCCTCCGGACCCAGCGTAGCCGAGCCCCTCACGCCCGTAACAACAGCCCACCGGTGAATATATGTGTAAAAAAAAAAAAAAAAAAATCATTGAAAGAAGTCAGCTAGAAGAATCTAACAATAACATTACCGCCACCTTTTTGTGAGCACCCCTGGCACAGGCCTTTGCACAGACCTTCGGAAGTTGCATCACTTTATGCGTACTAATATCTGGTGCCTTTAGTTGACATTCTCATGTGCCTACATTGTAATGCAAGCCATTGAGCAACTTATTTCAATACTTCTTTCTCCACTTTTCTTTTTCACGCATATTCACCTTGCGCACAGCTTCGGAAGTTGCATCACTTTATGCTGTAACAAGTATTTTGCAACAGCCGTCAGATATTCCAAACAATCAGCGATGCCACGCGAGCACCAAAGGGATTTTTCGGGGCGCTTCATTGCGCAAAACCAGCACCCAGAGCACGAGCAAGACCAGCAGGAGCAAAACCAGGACAACCCAGAGCATGAGCAAGACCACAACCCGGAGGACAAGCAAAACCAGCAGAACCAGCGCAACCCAGAGGACGAGCAAAACCAGAGGATAACCAGCACCCTCCCGTATCTACTCTTTGCCACGTTTAACGTGTGGTAACTCATATTTTGTATCGAATCTGTGTTCTAAGAGTACTCTCAACTCAAGAAAATACCCGCAAAGATTGCACTTTTTGTGATCCGACCCAGTGCCCACTCTGTTTTGCCCATATTGGAACAGAACTTTTCACCTGCGGAGCTGCTCAGCATCGGGTTTGCCGATCATGTGTAAAGGACATGATTACAACAGTTGAGGATGCCCTGAGAACTTATCGCCGATTCTCGCGCTCATAATTAAGTTATAGCTGGGACAATGATCCTGAGAACGTGCTTTCTATGCGTGTTGTGCCGGAGGCCGGGACCAGTCCAGTACTTCATAAGTTTCGATCGATTCAGTGCGCTGTATTCCTTGCTTAACTCGGAAGATTTGGCTGACATCCCTGAAACCTCGATTGCCTTCTCCTTTAGAAGACAATGTTTTGAACCGGGACACGGGCAAGCCGACCATGGACAATCTCGTGTGTCACGATGGACGGTGCTTTTTAGAAAGCTAATCAATGACGTCTCGACATTTATCTAATCCTAGGTGGTGCGGGTGTGAGCATACAACGGGAGACCATTCCACTCCCACGTTCGCATCGTTCGCATTCGCAGAATTCGGACTCGTTAATTGATGGTTTATGTTGAGCTTTGGGTAGAAAGAGATGATTGTTATTCCTTCGTAGAGAGAGTAGCCAAAGTAATACACCTATATACATAGAGCATGAGGTTGCTCTCGGGCCCTTACCACCCTTTATCACGGACCTCTCTGATATCCGACACCTCCGACACTCCGACATTACTGTAGATCTCTAACAGTTTACGGTGAATCATTATTCGAGACACGTTACCAGCTACCTTTGTGCCCCCAGCTCCTCGAACTCGTACTGCACTCCCAAATGATGGAAGGGTTACGGGTTGGAGAGCTCGGTCAGCTGGGAAACAAGTCGTCATCAAAAGCGACGACAATAAGTGGCGTATTATGGCTGCTGGCAAACGTTCTTTGGAAGGTATTCGAGAACTAATTCCGAGGGCAAATCGACGATACGAGGATATTCAATATTTGCGAGCCGTGGCCTATCAAGACAAGAATTACCAAGGCCGTCATTGCATATTATAACAATACGGGCGTCGGGGTTATCCGAATACATTGGTTCTGATTTCATGGGGAAAATGGGCAACACACTTTTGAGACCCGACAAACTAGTCTCGTAACCACGCTGGCTACCGACAAACCATGAAAAGCAAGGAATTCGTGCACAAGCAGATTTACCGCCTAGTAGTGAAATGGACGTGGATCATGTCGAGTGAATTTTTTTTGCCAGAAAGTTTGAAATGCAGAATATATTTATGTATCGATTATTATATCCATAGGTAACCAGCTAAACTATTCAGTAAAAGACCTCAGACCAATAGGTGAAACCGAACCTTATAACTGCTGCGCTCTAGCCTGTAGAATTGCAGCCAGTTGAAGCATTTGTTGTTGGTTTGTGTGCAAATGATCACGAAGCCATATGACAGCTGCTGATAAATCATGAGATGATGTCGAGAATTCGCTAACGCTAACCGAGACATCCAACTTGGTAAGCTGTTCACACATGGTGCCTTGCTGGGGTTTTCAGTTCCGTAAGTGTGCCGGCGCATAGCACGGAGTTCTTGTAGAATGTTTTCCATCGCGAAGGAATGGGTAAAATCAAGAATGCGGAGGCTGTAGGAGTAGAGGCTGTAGATTGGTGGAGTAGTGAGTGTTAGTGTGAGAACGGTGTATGATTTGATTTGATCTGTAATGCAGATAAATACAAATTTACTAAGCCATTCTCACTCCAATTTCTTTGTCACATGAACAAGGTACGAGTACAAACATTCAATTTCTGGTTTTGGTGGAAAATAATGTACTCTATATATAGTATTAAGATTGTACTAACAATAGTGGTTGTCACTGAATAACTGAGAATGACTACCAGAAGGTACCAGAGAAAATACGCCAACCAAACTAGGCAGGTGTCGTGAGGCACCCCTTTTACCCTTGTGAAATTTATTAGTAAGTACTATGAATTACCACAAATATGCCTCTATCCAACAAGACTTACGCGTATCAACTTTACACCTTTGCAATATGCCCCGTCTAAGTCAAAGAGCTGTAATACAACAAGAGCTCAGAAGCGAAACAATGTAAAAGCTATCATGATGCTTATGATTCTTAATTAACGCGTGATGAACCCATGAAATAAAATGTGGGTGTATGCAGCAAAGTAGGCTACTAACTGAGCACTACTTACCAGAAGAGCCCACTACCAGTCAAATTTGACTGGTAACAGGCGTTACGTTGGTACTGGAGACTACCAGCCAACAGACCAATAAACGAAGGGGCCAAGGCACTAAAAGCGCCTCAGTTAGTAGTGGTACTTTCTGGTAGCCATTCCCAGTGGGTCAGTGACAACCCCTAATATTAGTATAATTGATAGTACTTGAAGTTCTATTAAAACTAAACTAATATATACCTAAACAAATAAAAGTCAAATAATAGCGTAGGTAGTAAATTTACTTTCTCCTGTTAGCAGTTATAGAGTGTAATAATTCAGAGAGATTACAAGTATAAGTTAATATAAGTTATTGCTACGGGTTCACCGCAACCGTAAGGCGGGCGGTCGATGGATGCGCGCGCATATAAAATGCGCATATGTGATGTAGGCGATATGCGATAGCCGAGGGGTAGTGGCGTCGCATAAATGTGTGCTATATGAGCCCATGTCTTTTTGACCTGGCGGACGGTAACTCTCTGCATTTACCAGATCCGTTACAGGTACAAGCTTAGAATATAATTATAATATTAAATAGGCAGATCTTCTATATGTCTAATATTCTATGAGATGAATAAGCATGCATACATTATCTGGTATGCAGAATTTAATTTTTCTTTTATATTTTTATTTTTTATATATACTTTTATTCTAATTTATAATATTAAAGAATTGAGATAAGAAAGAAAGAATAAAGTTATTTAGAAATCTCTACACTTTTTTTTCTTTTTCTTTTTTTTCCCTTACTTTTTTCTTTGACATGTGATAGATGTTGTTCTCTATCTCTTGGTATGTTAGGACACCCACTTGCCTTGCATGAGTATAGCTATATTCACTTATTGGCTACTACTTTTCTATTGGCTATAAGGATAAAAGCCCGTATATTCTTGAGGAAGTCTCAGAATGGGAACCGGAGCACTTTTTCAATGTCAAAGAGAAGGGTAAAGGGGATGTTACGGTTTCTACGATAATGTAGTAAATATGAGGGTGTAACTTAGGACAACGCTTGGTGCTTGACCTTTCGACAGGGGAGCTCTAGCTGGCCCTTCTTATAGTCAATCCGGCGTGCCTTCCTTCTATTGTCTCTCTATGCTATGATATCACGATGTTCTATCTATAGGCATTCCTCAGCCACTGCCTCGCCTCATCTAGAGGTCCATCCGGTGGCTCTGCTCCTGGAGGTCCATTCGGTGGCTTTGCTCCTAGAGGTCCGTCCGGTGGCTGTCGCTACGCTCTGACCATGCCGGCATTCCTTGTGATACACATCCGTGCCCGACCCATGTTTCATTGCCAGACTGCAGCTATCGGTTGATCAGGCCGAATTGTCGCTAGTAGCTTTACAGGCCAATGTGGGTGGATATCCCCTTCGCGGGTAGACCCTGACAGGGGAGGGAGAACCAAAGTCGATTGGGGACTTGCGACTGGAAGCGGTAGCGAGAGCGAAGAACTATGCCGGACAAGAGAAATGTGCTAGCAATCACAGATTTGCAGAGAAAGGCAGAATTGAAGATGATAGAGGAGGGTATACTCGTAACCCCCTTGAATTATTGCACGCTGTAAAGATAAATGCATGTGGCCGACACCGAGTCCTGTTGTAGTTTGCAACGTGCAATAATTCAGGGGGTTTACGAGTACCGTACTCAGTACAATGCAATGCAATGCAAGGCAAGTCGTCTCTCCCGCCTCCTGCCTCCCGTCCTTCCACCCAATGAAGAATGGCCTCAGCACTATGCATATCACAACGCAACGTCTCATGCATGCACACCAGTGAGACATGTACTCGAGTACATGCCGTGCCACTTTTGTGGAATTTTTGGTTGCAGGGGTGACCATGAACCCCTGTACTGCTAGCCTTGTCTAAAGGTTACACACAGAAAGCCTCCCTATTACCCTGAAATGCATACCAGAATTCGCAGCCGTGCGGGAACTTGTATAATAAGCCTTTCTTGCGCAGTCAATATTGCAAGAAAGCAAGGGAGTTGTAAAAACGGGCCCAACACTGTCAACCACCGTCCCCCCCCATGTCAACCACCCCCCTAATGTCAACCACCCCCACCCCCCCCCTCATGTCAACCACCCCCCCCATGTCAACCGAAGATGGGTCCATACCAGAGGATGATCCAAGGCTACGGATGGTTCGCAGCCCAAGGATCCACCTAATCTCAGAATCTCAGTTACTTTCTGAAGTTAAACAAATATATGCCGGGCTTGTTATGGTGGAAGCTAAATGCGTTGAAGTTGACGGAAAACAAGCAGCCCTAGCTAAAGCAATGGAACAAGAGGGCCTGAGTCTGCCTAAGCTTACGAATGAGCAATGGCAGGCATTGATTGCCCTGCATCGTACTCTCTTATATGAGCATTATGACTTTTTCCTCGCGTCACAACACCCATCCGCTTCTGCTTCGCTGCGAGGGCTTGCAGCGAAATACGGAATGGCTACCCGCATGTGGAGACACGGCATACACTCATTCCTTGAGCTACTGAGGCACAGGCTTCCCCACTCCATGGAACACATGCTTACCTTCATCTATTTGGCATATTCGATTATGGCTCTTCTATACGAAACCGTGCCCGCTTTTGAAAAGATTTGGATTGAATGCCTCGGAGATTTGGGGAGGTATAGAATGGCCATTGAAGATGACGATGTCGAGGATAGGGGAGTATGGACAAGTGTTGCTAGATCTTGGTATTCGAAGGCAGCAGACAAAAAGCCCAGTGTAGGGAGACTTTACCACCACATCGCAATCTTAGCAAGACCAAACGTCCTCCAGCAACTCTTCTTCTATTGCAAAAGCTTAACTGTCAGTATTCCATTCGCATTTGCTCGGCAGAGTATCCTTTTTTTGTTCCAGTCTGTTTCTTCCAATAACCTCCCCGCTTCACATACGCAGCTAGTAAATGTTTGCTTCGTCAAGTTGCATGCTATATGGTTCACCTGTATCAATTTCAACCATTTTGATGGAGTTTTGAACGAGTACGTCAGCTTGTTAGACTTGCACATTAGTGAGGTTGGCGAAAAGTGGACAGTTCAAGGTTGCCTAGTTGCCGTGTGCAGTATTGCCGCCTTATATCAATACAACACTCGCGAAAGTAAACTCAGGCAGGCTTGGAAGGAAGGCAGGACCGTTGTGAAGGAAGAAGAGGCGGATGAGGTGCCCGCTCAAATTCCGGGACAAGGAACTGGTAGCGAGTGCGATAACTTTCTCCCTCCCCTTCCTCGAGAGGCAAACTCAGAACACGCTACCACTCTATTAGCTCCTGCATCATCAAAAGGTAAAGAGAATACTGAAGAATACAAAGCCTCAGTGACTGCTTCGAATCGAGATGAAGCCCTTGATGCAAGCTCCTGTGTCCCATGGAAGTACGCGATTAAGATGGGATTTAAAATCTTCAATCTGGTACTGCAGCGCATTGATGATAATCACATACTACCCCATGTACACAGTTGGTTGGCGTTCCTATATCATATCAAAGATTCTATCCCGGCAATTCGACTGCTCGAGAATGACCTCCCCTGGGATAGCCTGGTCACTCTTCTGAATTCACTAATCAAATCAGAACCTGCTTCTTCGAGTCATATGGATTCGAGTCTCAACTTCGCCACTCCCACATTCCCTCGAGGACAAAATCGCCCTCTTCCAGAGGATTGGACTCTTCGTGGTCTTGAGTGGACTGAAAATTATCTCCCCCAAGGCTGGATTGAAGATGCAAAGGTTGATGATGAGGAGAGGTTATTGGAGCTTCCTTCATTTGTGGCTTTGAGGAAACAGCGCATCCTGTGGCTTGCATACAAGCTAGCTGAGGTAGGTTTGAGAACCCTCTTCATTTATCAAAGTTGATTACTTATGCAATTAGGCTGGTGATTGGTTGACCTACGACACTGCTAGTATGCGCTTCTCAGTACATCCCGCCGTGCTTGAGAGAATCAGGTGACAGTTTGAGAGGTTGAGCCTCTTGAGAGAATAAGATTGCTCTTTTATTTAAATTCGAGATATTTAAATTCAAGACATTTCCTTTGTTTCTTTCTCGAATAAATTTTCATTCCATTCTTTCCCTCAATATTCTTTTTGTCTTCTTTTCCGAATTCAATAATCCTCAATGTTCTTTTCCCACGTGCTCAGATGCAGGGTATGGAAGACAAAATGGCGCGGAAGCAGGGACGCGCTGCTCAGACCACCGAAGGGGGACGAAGGGGACGTAGACCTACTCGGGACATTGTTGCACTAGATGGAACGATGAACGAACTGGAAGGGGCGGCGGACTATATCAGCAATTATTCATTTACCTATTATTTCTCTTCCTCTACTCTTTGTTTACCTATTATTTTCCTAGTTATCTCTTATGTAACTAAATCGCCATAGCCCCTAGGGCGGCACGCATATACAAAAAAAGAAAAAAAAAAGTTCTTCTCAGTATTTTCCTTTAGCTTACTTCTTATGGCGTGCATTACCCTTTTCATCGACCTTCCCCTATCTATACTATATCCATATTACTTTTTCCTCGCCTATTCTATTGATTGACAAAATTCACTATGCCACAATGCAAAATAATCGAGCCTCAATAGATCATGAAGCTGGGCCCTTTTTGCTGGACTTAACATGAGGAGGTTCTCTAGGACCTGCAACACCGCAGACTGTGCAAAAAGGTATCGCATCCCCATTGGGATTCGAGTGAGTTGATTCATGGACTGCACCCTGGTGTGGGACCGCTGCTCCTGGGGACAAATGAAGGTTACGCCATTTCGTAAAAACGTGATCAACATGATGGAGCGTGTATTGAAGAATCAAAGCTTTCTAATCCACTGGCAACAGGATGGGCAATGTAGTAAAGGAAAATACGGAAAAGAACATTAAGGAGTATTAAAGGGAACTTCGAAAATACGGTAGTGTCATCATGTCATTCAATAGAATAGGCGAGGAAAAAGTAATATGGATATAGTATAGATAGGGGAAGGTCGACGAAAAGAGTAATGCACACCATAAGAAGTAAGCCCAAATATAGTAAAGGGAAATACGGAAAAGAACATTAAGGAATATTGAATTCGGAAAAGAAGACAAAAGAATATTGAAGGAAGGAATAGAATGAAAATTTATTCGAGGAAGAAACAGAGGAAATGTCTTGAATTTGAATGTCTCGAATTTGAATGAAAGAGCAATCTTGTTTTCAAGTCGCCCAGTTTCATCGACCAACACAAATCGACCCAGACTCCCGCTTTCCTTCTTCACCCACATCCTTCCCACGCGAGATCGCATTTTTGCGAGCGGAACGCCCCTGCTAAGGATCCATAGCGTTGGACGCCGCTCCTTTAATCCACTTCTGGATTGTCCACGAATCTTCAGGCTTAGTTTGCAACAAGTATTTCCATCGCTATCAAGCAAGTATCAGACAATGGATGGTCCATACGGGGATAGTCTTCCTCAAGCCTGTCGTCCAGTATCGGACAATGATGTTCTTCCGAAACATTTGAGCGGCTGTCAAGCAATGTCTTTAGTAGCGGTTCTCCGGATTGCCTGATGGGATTTGAGGCAATGGAAGTGGGGTGGTGAAATCAAAGGAATTAGAACAGTGATGGCGATGTCTGAATTAGAACAGTTATGGCGATGTCTGAATTAGAACAGTAATGGCGATGTCTGGATTAGAACAGTAATGGCGATGCCGGAATTAGAACAGTAATGGCGATGTCTGGATTAGAACAGTAATGGCGATGTCTGAAAGGTAGTAGAAAAGTTGGGAGATGAAATGAAGAATGGGCAGGAGGGAAACATTATAGATATTAATGAACCCCCACGTGTGTCAGTCCCCTGTGAGACAATACTAGTACTGGATAGGATACGATCTGCTGATAGGGGTATTTCTCACCCGAAAATGCAGAGGGTAAATTCAGCGAAATTTACATTAGTCTTCAGAAGCATATTAAAAACCTCTAGATAACTGGGCCCAAGTAAGTCTACTCGTAACCCCCCTGAAGTACAGTATTGCACGCTGCAAAAGGAGAAAGCTGACTCGGAGTCGACCACACCATTCAAATTCTCATTGGCTCATGGCCATATGCATTTATCTTGCAGCGTGCAACGCAATATGACATGGATAATCGAACAAAGTCTTCAGAATTTTATATGTGATTAAATACGAAATCTTCTACAGATTGAATTAATTTGGTTTCGCATCCACCTGGAGCCCTGGTAAACATACTCGAGTAGACCTAACAATAATAATCCTCTTTCCTTGGTTTTTTTTTTTTTTTTTTTTTTTTTAAAATCACATAACCCCGCTTACAGCGCCAAGCCATGGCAGGGTCCTCTTTCCTTGGTAAGACATGCTTCCGAGGTGACCTCCCGTGTATTTGGTATCATTGTTTGCGTCATCACCTAGTATTCTGAGTCACGTAGTCTCTATATTCCGAATCTTGCTGAGTAATCTTTTCGGTTCTCACCTTCTGCTGTTCACGTAAAGTGAGTGTGGTTGACATCCAGTTGGCATTACTACAGCAAGCTTGGCAATGCATGCCGTTGCATAGCACTTCTGAAGACTTACCCTTACTATTTTGCCTGTTCTACAACTCTTCTGCTCCAAAGACTCTTCACTATGTAAAAGGGGTCTAGAAATATCCACTTGGACCGACGGTATCCACTTCCAAATCAGCTACTCTCTTTTTGCTTCGGTACGCGAGTTGGGAAACAGGTAAACAAGCTCTGCTCTTAGTGGGCCAGGGTATCTCACCAGTAACTACCGAATGGGCGGGGGGACGGTCATTTTTGGTGTATTAGTCAGCATGTCAATGGGGGCAAAATGCAACAGGAGAACGTTGATTGGCCGTTGGCAACGCCATGCCCATAGATGCATTATCTTGCAGCGTGGGGGGGTATTCGAAGGGGTATTCTAGAGTAGAGTACATGAACACCCTACTCGTAACCCCGCTGTAGTCTCGTAACCAGACGCTGACTAACTGGTTACGAGACTAACCCCGCTGAATTATTTTTGCTGTCATGTCATTCGAACGCCACGTGCTCCACAGTCTGCTCGCCTTCTTTGCTCATGTTAGCCTTATAATAACCCATTTCGCAATCTCATCCATCACACCACCGCCTTCAAGCCCTCTGTCCTCGCTCTTTCCTCTCTTCCCCGCTTTTTGGATCCCCGCCGCGATCTCAATACCTTTTTCTTATCCCCTTGATCTCCCACCCCCATACGGTAGCACCCTCCCCCATGCCTTCACCCCCCCCTCCCTCCCATCTCCAGTATCCTCCTCCTACCCTCCCTTTCTCGTCTCTACTCCAATCCTTGCCATCCCCTTCGTGGCCCATTCTACCGAGTTTTCCCACTCTGCCTCCTCCTTTCCTTCCCTCCCCCTCTATGATACTTCTTCTATTTCCTCCTTCGTACATCTGCCTCCCCAGCTCATCTTTCTCTGTTCCTTCGGGAATGCATAACTTACCATACTTTGCATTCTTGCTGCTACTGGTTCGAAACCATCATTCTCCTCTGTTTCCTCCCTCACTAAACTTAAGTCTTCCCAGTCTTTCTCCTTTTCTATCTCTTCTCCTTGTCCCCTAAAGTCTCGCGTCCACATGTTCCCGGTCTCCTAGGCTCCTTGCGACAAATCTTGCTTAGAAGCTACCCCAGGCGGTTCCCCCCCCCCGCTACTCCGTTTCCTGTTGAGATGTACTGCCCCTGTGCACTTTTTCAGCATCTGGTACATACTGGACTCTTTCCTCCACATCTGTCGTCTCCATCCTATTTCAGCCCCCCACATAACCACCTCTCTTACCATCCCAGTATAAAGCTGTCTCCAACTTTGTGGATGTTCATGTAGAAGCGATCACCTGTAACATTCGTTGTCTTGCTGACTAATATACCGAAAATGGCCGCCCCGTGAGCATCCTGCACATTTGCCCCGTCGCTCTTTTTGCACAAATTCAATTCAGCGCCTCATACCTCCACTTTTTGAAATCGGACAGCTCAAATTAAATTTTCCACGGTGAGTATATTCTGCTTCCCCGCAACTAGAGTATGAACTAACATATCCAATAATAGGGTAATTACTGGATGGTTTCGAATTCATCCATTGCGAAATCAGAATGCCCCCCCACTAAGAAAGAAGAGCTTGTTTACTTGCTTCTCAAGCTGCTGCTAACAACGAGAAAAAGAGAGCGGAAGTGGAAACCGTCGCTGCGGCTGCGGCTGCAGCTTCAGGGGCTTCCCATACAATTCCAAAAATTTTTTGGTGAGACACGCCTACACTTGCATTAGTGGATCTTGGCCATGTTGCCATAATGGACATCGAAATCTACTTTATATGAACACCATACATGGAAGGAAATGGATACAGAGAGCGCTCTGGCTGCCAGAATAATATGGGAATCGGCCCACTTAGTGATCGAGTGGCGACACAAATCGGGACAATCAGGACACGACTAAGCTTTGCGTGGTTCTGATGGGCTACGTCTTTGCATGGGTACTTGCTAATAGCGCGCTTAGTACAGTTTGGGGTTTGTCAAATTCTCATTACTTCGTTTATTTTGTGCAACAGAAAATCATAGACTGGTCTCCCGATTACATGGAGGGATGTAGTCGAGTACGAAGTATGTACTGTATGTGTGTGTGGGAATTTGATAATAGACTACTACAAGTGGGGGTAATATTTTCATGCAACGACGTTTCCTGTTCTTCTCTTTACTTTCTTTTTTTACGGGACCCTTGCATTCAGCGTTACACTATAGCAACCTTGTCATTGAGGGCAGAACAGCCTCCCAGTTTGCCAAGGCGAGGTAAAACAGCACTATACAAACCGTTAACCACCGTGCAGATTAACCACTGCACGATAGTGGAAACCTCGACACTAACTATTTTACAAGCTATTAACTATGTATATTTGGCACCATACTAAATAATGTATCTTTATATAGTATAAATTTGCAATCCCCCTCATGTTGCCGCAACATTCTTCGAAATCACCCAAGTTATCACAATGTTCCACCTAGGCGCTTTCAATTCTTGACTATTCCAACTGCATTAAGCTTAATCTCTACATTAAAGTGCTAAAATTCTTGTGACTTACACTATCAGTGGAGACTCTTACTCTGAATGACTGTAAGACTGAGCGGACTAATCACCCGTGCAGAATTCACTTCGGATAATCGGGTATCATAGTGTTTAAGATCTACGGATCTACACTACATCATGCTTATGAATCATTACTAATATGGGCACATGCATTAGTACAGTACCTAGACAAAATTGTACGCCACCCCTTCACTATGCAATATTTGAAATGCTACTATATTATCAAACCACATCTGATTGAAACCTAAAGGACATTAATACGTAGTATTTTGTCTGCTCTACATTTTAATGTCCTCTATCAAAAAACAAAAAAAAAATTAATGAGTATGTAGAAGCAGATTGAAAAGGAGGCACTTTGTATGGGAGAGCAACGTGCCAAGAATGCTAGATCAGTACTAGTACAGGAAATCCTTACTCTATTTGGAAAAGATTCACATATTCCTTTGTCACTACCATAGCGATATGCATGCATAATAGGTAAACATTTATACAAAATGATTGCCATATCGCAAACAGACTCAAGGCTGCATGGAATTGTCAATCATAATGCTTCGAAGTTATACTCACAATGATCATTAGTATAGCATTTTGCAGCTGCCCCAAAAAATTTCATTAGAGTTTAGCTCACAATAAAACACTGATAGAATAATACCAAATGCCCACGAGCTCCAGGTTGTCCAATCTCTCGATTGCAAAGATGAGATGCCAAATGTGAGTGTATTGTGGCCGAGGCCAGAAAGCGGACTGAGGCCAACTGGGAGCCTGTGTGTAGGGTACCCCCCCCCCCCCCCCCAACCTAACAAAACCAAAAAAAAAAAAAAAAAAAAAAAAAGCGTGTTAGTCAGCGCGCGACCGAATGTAACAAGTGGTCCCTTCTACTAGACAGAAAAATAAGTATTTGGACAGGGGATAAATGCATATTTATGCCCCATGCAGTATTCGGCAGAAACTACCATATTTTCGTATGCTTGGCTGGTGATAGCCATAAGATAGTCCAAATTTCGTAATAGGGTGTCCAAATTCATTATGTAAGAAAGTATTTGGACAGCTGACGTGATGAAATTTGGACAGCTGACATAATGAATTTGGGCCTGTTTTACCGCCAAGCATACCAAAATATGCCGAATACCGCACAGCGCATAATATGCATCTATCCCCTGTCCAAATACTTATTTTTCTGTCTAGTAGGTGCACTCCACCATAACTCCCTGTTACCAGATCCGTTACACTTAGCCAGAAATGATAGTACGTAGAAAAAGAAGCCCAGCTTCCATTGCTTAAACAACATTGTAGCAAGTGATGGTAGCAGCGGTAGCAGCGGCAATAGCAGAAGCAGTGGCAGCAGTTGTAGCAGCAGTGATGGCAGCCAAGTGTGAAGTGGGGTAGTTTAAGGTGTATTAGTATTAGTGTATACGGTATAGTAAGGGTGATTTGTATAAGGATTGGATGTCGCAGGCAGAGGCCATCCAGCATGCATATAACAAGGTTTCCGTTATAGCGGGTCCGATATAGCAAGGGCAGACGGTAGTGCCAGGACATTGGGCGAAGGCATCAGGATGCTGGGCCTAATGCCAGGCATAGTTAGTGAGGCATCAGGACATATGGTTGGGGACATCTGTACGCGGAGTAGGGGCGACATTTGGTTCGATGACTAAGCACACTATTTACATGGGTACATGGGGTGGGTACATGGGGTACATGCACATTCTTCTCATAGTTTGCAGCGACAGTTTGAAGTATTCTTCCACCCCCTACTGCTCCATCGTTCTCCCACGACTCTACCGCTCCCACCACTCCCACCGCTCCTACCACTCCCACCACTCCCACCACCGCTCCTACCACTCCCACCACTCCCACCACTCCCACCGCTCCTACCACTCCCACCACTCCCACTGCTCCTAACCACTCCACCGCTCCTATCACTCTCACCACTCCCACCACTCCCACTGCTACCGCCGCTCCAACCGCTTCCACTGCTCCCACCGCTTCCACCGCTCCTACCGCTGCTACCGCTCCCACCGCTCCCACCGCTCCACCAGTCCCACTGCTGCTACTGCGCCCACTGCTGCTACTGCGACCACTGCTGCTACTGCACCCACTCTAGTACTTGAATTTATTGGCAAGTGCCAACTATAACAAAGAATTAATAAAATCAAAGTACTAGGATTGGTGAATATACCCCAATGCTTAAGTTAATCGATCCCCATCCCTGGGTAAGTCGATCACCTACTCGGTGCTTACCTGGGCATGTCAACCCCTGTTCACCGTTGAGCTTCCCCAGGTTGGTATTTGCGGAGCTATTGTGGAGCTATCGCGGCTCAATGCTTCCGTTATCGATAGAGACCCAGGAACAAGAATAAGAAGATAGGCTGCTTCCTGTACTCCGCTCGTTCTACTTCCTTTTTCCCGCGACGTGTGTGTAATCCAGTTTATGCTGACTGATTTCCTCTCCGGACAAGGCGGCCAGCGTCGCCTCTCAAATCACCTCAAGTATTTAATATATATTTGAATACATTGAAAAGAGACTTACTATATGTATGTCAAATTGGGCATTTTAGATATATTAGGTATATCAGAAATACGCCTGTCAAGAATATAGGAATCTAGTAATTCGTGCAGAAACAAGCTTACCATGTATATATATATAATTGTGCATTATATATATAATAAGTATATCATATATAGACTCTTCCTATGTATACAAAAAGCAAGCGAGCACGGCAATTGGAAAGACTTATACAGGCAAAGCGAGCGCGGCGAGAAGAAGTACAGCAGGCAGCAGAACTAAGAGCGCTTCTAGGTGACGAAAGTTTTTTTTTTTTTTTTTTTTTATTTCATTAATCGCATGCCGCCCTATGGGCTATGGCGATGTTTAGTTACATGTGGAAATATGGAAGATAAGGAAACAATAGGAAATAACTGAAAGGATCCTCCCTTCTCTACTCTCGGCTAATTCTCCGGTTCCTAACCTACTCAGGTGACGAAAGTGAGGAGGGTATATGGAGACCGGGAGAGCGAGAGGAGCCAACAGCAGTTCATTGGGAAGAGTTTGACTCTAGTTCAGAAGAAGATTGTGAATTCACTGAGGATGAGCCTGAGAATGATGAATTTAATCAAGATATATTCAAACTCTTGATGTCATCTAGAGGGGACTCATCAAGACATGTTCGATACCAGCGAAGTTCTAAATATAGTGAAAGGCACCAACAAAGAAAACGACTGGCAGCAGCAGAATTGGCAGCAGCAGCTAATGGATCTCGTAGTATTAAATACTACTTTGATAAGGCACAGTCAATACCTGAGGCTGACTCTGACTCTTCTACTGCCAGTGAAGCAGAGGCTATATTGGATTCGGATAATATGCAAGCCATTAAGGATCTTGAGAAAAAGCTGCAGTCAAAGAAAACAAAGCTTGAGGGGCAGAATTTAATGCGGCATAGGGCAGTACTTACTTTTCTTCATACCTGTCAGTCACGGAAACCCTCTGAGACGCGAGAAGAGATGGCTTTTGCTGTTGCACGAGGCTATGGTAGAGGGAAATATTTTGCAAGAAAAGTTATTACTTGGGAATTGCAATGGAAAAAGGTATAGTATAGCCAAATAGATACCAATTTCTTCAGTTAATATATACAATACAGAATCGGATTATACCGGAGGGACAGCGAGGCTGCTTTAGTAAAGTAAAATCATGGTTTATGATGAGGGGGTTCAATTGGCAGTACGGGAATGGCTGAGTGGTACTGGTGAAAGTAAGTATTAAATAAATTAACTTGAAGTAGTAAAAGTAAGGCTAAACTTAAATAACAGAAATCACGGCCTATGGGTTAGCTAAAGCAGTTGGTGAATACTTAAATTCACAGCGTGCAGTCTCGGTTATAACAGAAAATGCTATAGAAAATTGTGAGAGTAATACGGAGCGAAACTCTTCGGTCTCTACTCGTACACTTCGTATAAGAGCTAGAACTGCTCGGCGATGGCTAAGAAGAATGGGATTTCAATATAATACTGTTACAAAGTCAGTTTATATTGATGGACATGAGCGAGAGGATGTGATTACTTATCGAAATTCGATTTTTTTACCCCAATGGAAGGATGCTCAACGCCGCTTTGTGATTTTCAAAGAAGATGGGTCATATGATATGCCACCGGCTAGTGTCCTCCGTAATGGAGAAAAACCATTAGTTTTAATTACGCATGATGAGTCCACATTTAATGCTAATGATGGCAAGCGTAAAATCTGGATGAAAGATGGAAAACAACCATTACGACCTAAAGGTAAAGGTAAAGGTATTATGGTTTCTGGCTTTCTTACTCCGGGTGGAATTCTATGTGTTCCTGATCATATTTCAGATGATGAGCTTGTACGCAATCCTATGTGGCCAACAAATTCAGCAACCGGCAAACCTGTTCGTGAAGCACTTGAATTCTTAGAATATGGAAAGGAGAGCTATTGGACAGGTGATAAAATGGTTGAGCATACAATTCGAACAGCATTACCTATCTTCCGGTATGCATTCCCAAACTGTCAAGCATTATTTGCCTTTGATAATGCTTCAAATCATTGCTCATTTGCTCCGGATGCACTTGTAGCAGCATGAATGAATCTTAATCCCGGTGGAGAACAACCATTAATGCGTGAAGGATTTATTCATGCAAAACAAATACCTCAAGCTATGGTATTTCCAATGAATTATCCTGATGCTTTACTGCGAGGAAAGCCAAAAGGTATTCGTCAAGTGCTGGAAGAAAGAGGACTTTGGAAAAATTATCGGTCAGATGGGTTTGCTTTTCTTCTTAAATGTCCAACTTCTCATGATCGTCCTGGCTGTAAGCCAGATCTTATCGGAGGTTGTTGTGCACGAACTTTACTTTCTCAGCAACCTGACTTTATACAGCAAAAAGGTCGGTTAGAAGAAGAATTAGAAGCTGCTGGTCAACAGGTAATTTTTTATCCCAAATTTCATTGTGAACTTAATTTTATTGAACGTTATTGGTGTTCTGTTAAGTATTATTTGCGAGAAAACTGTTCTTATTCATTTGATGGTTTACCAGATACCCTTCCTTTGGCTTTACATTCTGTTTCTTCTACATCTATTAATCGCTTTTATCATCATTGTTTACGTACAATTGATGCATATAGTGAGGGATTAACTTATGGAACTAAAGAGTTTCATTCACACATATATAAAGGACATAGACGAGTACCAGATAAAACGAAGTGGTAAAAGGGGTATTGTATAGGGGACGTATATAGTCTACCGTATTAACTCACATAAGAGCAAGAAAACAAACGCGCGCTAGTCCGGTCTTGGCAAACCTCTCAGCGCCAGTGCGCGTGTATCACGCACGGGGGTTGAATGGAAAACAGCATAGCCATGTACTGTTAAGTATGGCTTAGTGCGCAGGGATGGCTTAGTGCGTAGCACCTGGGCACCACGCTGACTCAGCATTATTCTTCATATTCTGCCGACGGATATAGGCAGAAGACTGTAATTTTCGGCGCATATCATCACAATTGCTCACTCTACACATTGCATCTATCATGCATATGAAAAAATAAAGCTTTCAATGTCAAAACCCCATTCTGAATTGAGTACCCCCCTATGATGACCCCCTCCCCCCCCCCCCCACATCCTACCCGCACTACCACGCATTGTACTAATCCAAGCCATCATACTGCTTCAATCATCCACCTACTCAATGGTTAGCACTAGAATCTGAAGCTCACATGGCTACATACCTCAGCGAATTGCTGCAATCTAACAGCATCCAGCATCTCTACAAGCTGTTCCTCATCAAAATGGACCTCCTCCCACTCTTCAGCCACCTCAGAGCCAGGCAACACCTTCAACACCTTCGGTTTTTGTGGCTTCAGTGGTGGCTTCCTTTTCTCTTTCCTCGCAGCATCAACTTCCAGTCGCCATGTTTCGACCTCCGTCTCCCACTGTGCCTTTGCTTCATCATTCAGCTTCTTCAACTCCACCCTACCTTGTCGGCGCTGGACTTTCGCTGCTTCCGCTGCACGCTGCTTCTCTGCTCGCTCAATGCCCTCCATGACGTCCTTGTCCGTTAGGACTCTACCTTTGCCCACATGCTTGCGGCTAGAGGCCTTAACCACTGTCTTGCCTGAGCGCGCTGCAGAATACCAAAGCATCCTACATCCAATGGCTGCATGAAGCCGGTGGAGTGTGGAGGGAGGCATATCATGTGAGTGTTATGCTTTAATGCGAACTGGACTACCTTCCAGTGGACATGGGAGCTATGGCCGTCAACGATGAGGATGCGAGCAGTGGTAGTGGGGGCGGTGGGGGCGGTGGGGGTGGTGTGCCGCTCAAAGTGTCTGGAGATATACTCAAATCCTAACTCGTCATCCATATATCCACTTGGAGAGACTCCATACCCTCCTCCAGGAATGAGTGCAATGCTAATCCTTCTTGACTCTGCAATACCCTCATTGGTTGCATAATACCCTTCACGATGCGTCTTTCCTTGCCATACAATAAATGGTGGTATGACATCACCTGTGGCATTGTCTCCAATACACTGCAGAATTCTCTGCTGCCTTCACTCACAGCAGTAGGTACCGTGCCTGCACGTACAACAGCCTTCTCTCGTCCAGATCTACCAAGTGTCATACCTTTCTCATCACAGTTCCAAAGGTTAGCCGGTGTTACCTGGTAGCGACGGATAAGGTCATTCAACAGCTTATAAAATGCAGTTTGGAGCTCCGGAGTAGCTCCAGCTTGCTTCCTCGAACGCTCTTGATGCTCAACCCACTCCTTCTTCAGGATAGGGTGTCGCTTGATAAAACGGTTCACCCATAGCTCACCAAGCCTATGTATGTTGCCAGGACGTGAATTGAGGATATCCTGAGCCATTCGATGGATGAGAGAAAGGCTCATAGGAAACCCACGCTGTGCCATGAGGCAGCAGTGATCTGCTATAGCTTCCTCCTGCCCCGGAGTGAACAATTGACGGTATTGGTGAGCTTTATTGCGTGCTTGCGTCTTTCCTGCAACCCTGCGACGTAACGTATCCGCATTGACACCATAGAGGTCTGCAATGCGAGCTCTGGACACCCAAGGCATGTCCCGTGCATGCTGTATAGCTTTTTGGAGGTTATCTTCAGTATATACAGGCATGGTTGATTGTATATGTGAAGGTTGAGAAGCATAGCATAGCTAGATCTCGTGATATGCAGAATAAGGGGGGGGGGGGTTGGTGCCGAGGAGCAGGGATATTTTAGCGCGCACTAAGCCATCCCTGCGCACTAAGCCATAGCTAACAGTAGTTTTCTTTCCAGTCATTAGAGGGATTTTGCAACATCCGGGTAAAGTTGTTCGGGTAATTACAAAGCATGATTATTAAGCGCAAAAATAACCGTAACAGCAAGAGGGATTTTGCACACGATTTAGGGATTGTGACTTGGGTAAAATTATGCAAGCTTTTAGTCAAGATTTACTCCGTAGTCTCACTTGTTTCGCCTCAACCAGTGCATTGGCAGTCTCAGTGATGCAGAGTTTGGAATACATTGCTTGTCGCACAACTTGCTGAAGAGGCCCTGATTCATAGCTCCTAAGATAGAACAGTGTCTGAAGAAGCTATAAACTGAAGTGCGACATAAAAAACTGATTTGGTATGAAATCCAAGTTATCCCAAGAAAAGGAGTTTAAGCGGTATACTTGCTGTTAATTAACCTGTATATATGCTGTTAACTGCGCCACAAACACTTCGTTGCTACAGCAACATTGCTTAATAATTACCCGAACAGCTTTACCCAGATGTTGCAAAATCCCTCTATTAGTGATACTGAGCCCGAATATGATTTCCGTTGGCAGGCGGATGAGTATTAGAGGAAGAGTAGGAGATATTATATGTCGAGTAGGTTACGGGGTCAAAAGAGCTTTTCCTTACTGTGGCAGAAGTGGAGTATGGTATGCCATTTTACTGTATATCTTTATTCCTTTATTTCTTTTGTAGTTAGTCTCGTCATAGCCTAAAGGGTGGTAATGATATCTAAAAGTAAAATAAAAAATGTTACAGGGTCTCCGTGACATCGACCATAGGGTGTGGCTGGTGGAGCACGCAAAAAACTGCGAAAAATGCAATGCGCAAATGCGCAAATGCATCGCAGTCGCACCATGGCTATAGGAGCTACATAGAGAATTAGCGAGCATCATTAGTCAAGTGTTTTTTTGGCCTGGGGGACGGTAATCTCTGCGTTTACCACCTCCGTTACAGAGTAGCTGGAGATTAGCCCATGTATAATTGAATTCCTGTGCAGGAATGCCAAGATTGCACGAACCGCGATCAATGGCGCCTGAGTCCTGCCAAGACCGGACTAGCGCGCGTTTGTTTTCTTGCTCTTATGTGAGTTAATACGGTATTCCATTTTTAGTTAGTCTATTCCGTTTTTGGCTAGACTATTATGTAATATACTATATTTAGTAATTACTAAAGGCGACATTTATGACCCCTCTCCATACAAAAATCCTGGTTTTTAACTCGATGAAACACTATAACAAAAAATCAAATAAATAAATATTGCTTCGTAACTTTATTCTTTACTGTCTGGTCTATCATATTACGACGCAAAACTAATTTTATCTATTTGTTGGCCGACAAAAGGAACCGCCTCCGTCTATCCTACCGGCCTCTACAAAGAATAGACAATCGCAGGAGAATCGCAACCCTGGCCGGCATCCTCGGGAATAAGGGGCTCAAAGAGTGGAGATACGCCATAGGGAAGACGGACTCCCCAGAATGCCGATGGTGTGGGAGAGCACCAGAGAACCTAACCCACATAACCAATGACTGCCAGACATGGAGGGGAAAGATAAAAGACGGGACGGGAGGACTAAGACAACCAGACAAGGAGATGAACTGTGCAGGTATATGTATGGGTTGACTTCTCATTCTGTTTTTTGTCATCATTATGTCGAATACGGATAGTTGCTATTAAATGCAGTATTATTCCTGTCATAGTAGCGTGAACTTTACAATCAGCTCCTTTTCGATTTTCAATAATGTCACCTAATCGGGCTGCAGCATCGCCAACACCTAATGCACTTCGTACTGCTCCTGCTCCCTTACGCTTTTCCCACGCTTCTTTGAGGATCTTGAGGTCATGCAACAATTGTAGAACTTGGATTGCATCTGCTCCTTCCAGCTCCTCAGGTTCCTCTACTTCTACTTCCTCTGTTTTTTCCACTTCCTCTGCTTCCTCCACTTTGCTGCTGTCCTTCAATTCAAGAGTCTCTCTCACTAGTTAATCTCCAGCCAACTCACCATCGCGTTTCCGTTTCCTGGTACCATCTGCTGTGATGTGGGTCTCAAAGTCTACCTCCATCTGCTCACTGCTTCCAGTTTCCTGCTAGTCGAGACCGCCCTTTCTGTAGTGTGGGGTCTGAATTGTTTGGGTCACTCTACCACCTACGTAGATGACATCCTCAATGTCATCTTCTCTGATAACTCTCCTCACCTCATTTCCTTGTTCAGCCTCTCCCTCCTGTCTCGCAATTCCCTCCCTGATAATATGTGCCCATTCAACCCATGCTGCTTCACTCGCTGCATGTGCTATAAACTGTTGGCCAACCTCTGCTTGGCTCTATACTTCATGCACTTCTACTGCCCCCTTTGCAGTCAAAAGGGCTGTTGCATTCCTTACAGCCTGCTGGAGGGCGTCCTCCACCTTTGCAGTCTGGTATCCTGTGAATTGGCACCACTCTGTGGCCCCTTCCACATCGAATTGCCTGCCTCCAGTGATCGCTGTAAACCTCTTTTCCCACTCCTTTACTAGGCGAAACAGCCCCACATTCCCTTCGCTTTTCATTCTAGATATCACTCTGCCTGCCTCTTTCTTTCCTTTTCCTTTATCTTGCCCCATAATTCTTCTGCTGCCAAACTCCTGTAGACAATGTTGGCCTCTGGTCGTTAAGGCAGCGTGACTGACTGAGAGAAGTGGGAGAAGTTCGTGGAGAAGTGGAGGGACAGGCCTCTGAAAGAAGAAACGAATGCATACGAACTCTTAGTTAGACTAGGCAAGACATTCACCAAGGAGGCATACATTATGGACCGATCGAAGCGGTGGTTCGATAACGAGGTGAAGGAGGCAAGAAAGATGGTGAGGTATATATTGCGGAAAGGGGGTAGAGAAGAGAAGACAAGAGCAAGGAGGCTGTTAAGAGACATTATCAGAGAAAAGAAGAAGGCATTTTGGGAGAGGTATATGGAAGAGGACCGAGTAACATCGCCGTGGGACATCTTTCGGCTTGCAAAGGACCCATTTAGACAGAGGGATCTCATGGACATCCCAGGTACAGACCAGGAGGTTATGGCGGCACTCATCAAGCGCAACTTCATTACGACCGAGACAATTGAGATGAGACAATGTTTGAAGCCTACTGGAGTACTGATAGATAGAGAAGAAGCGAGACAAGCCATAGACAAGGCTTTGGCAAAGACGAAACCCAGATCTGCACCAGGCCCAGATGGAATACAGTATGGGATCCTGAAGTTATTGATGGGGACAACACTGGGGATGGCAATCAGGGAGGAGATTGTGAACTATATAAATGGGAACTACGACTTCGCTCGAGGCTTCAGTGTCACGATGATGATACACAAGAAAGGAAAGCCGAGGGATGATCCAGCAGGATGGAGGCCAATTACATTATTGAACACCGTGGCCAAAGTTAGGGCAAAAGGTGGTGGCGGACCTTATTCAGCGAAGAGACCGTCTGTTTAGCAAGACTCAGTTGGGGGGCCGACCCAAACGGGGGATAGAGGACTTACAGAGACAAGTCCTAAAAGAGGTGGACAAACGCCTAGACAACGGAGAGTGGACAGCTATAGTAGGGGATGATATTAAGTCGGCTTTCAATCACCTGCGGAGGGAGAAGGTTGTACGGAGAATTAAGGCTGAAGACAAGAACTTAGCGGCATTTGTTGAGGGGTTCCTGCAACCGATGAACTTTCAGATCGCATGGGATGGGAAAACCAGAGGAGAGAGCACAATGACAGATGGAACGCCTCAGGGGTCACCATTATCCCCAGTCATCTTCCTGGTAGGTATAGCACCGGTAGCGGAGAAGGCCGAACGCAGAGGCTTCAACAGGTCCTATGTGGACGACTTTCACAGTGTACTCTCAAGCAAGTCAATGCGAGACTTGACGAGGGGTATAAGAGTACACCGTGAAAAGCTAACCCAGGAGGCGCTGGAGGAAGGCTTTGAACTGGATCCACGGAAGTCCGAAACTATCATCATAGGGTCCAAGGGAAAGAGTTACAGACTGGGAGGACTGCACATCGACTGGGAGATGAAGTTTAATGACCATTTCAACCGGAGGCTACACCTAGGAAAAGCGGCGTGGAGGATAGCAGCCAGACTGAAAGGGCTACCGCCAGCCAGACGGAGACAGTTATATACAGGAATTGCAAGGAATATTGCGACCTGGGGGTGCTGGGCGTGGGTGGAGTACGCGAAAGGAGCATCTCCAGAAGGTAAAATCAGATCGTTGGAGAGGTGGCAATACGTCGTGGCGAGAGAAATAACGGGGGCCCCGTGGGGGACGAGACGGGACGTGGTAGAAGGGCTGACAAACCTGGAGTCCGTCGAGACGTTTGTTTATGGGGAGGCAGAGAGGGTAGAGGCCCGGACACTGAGGTTCGGTGATGAACCAGTCAGAAGACCACAGCCGGACACGATATACCTAAGAGGGGCCCTTGGACACAGAGACTCCCTGCCTCTACAGGTGCACCCAATACACCCGTCCGATCTTTGTAAGGGGGAGTGGGAGAGACTGATAGCCGGGGAGGAAGAAGAAGGATGGATGAGTGTGTACACTGATGGGAGCAGAATGGAGGACAAGACAGGCGCCGGAGTGCATCAAGCCGGAAAAGACACATCCATATACCTAGGGGAAAGATGCACAGTCAATGACGCCGAACTGTTAGCGGTGGGAGAGGCCATGCGCAGAGAGGGGGAGCTGCTAATCGTAACGGACTCCAGGGCCACGGTGACAAGGATGAAGGGGATAGCCAGGGGGGACCTAACCCCAGGAGGAGCAGAGGAGTGGGTACGGAGAAGGTGGGATGAAAGGATGTCGAGGGGGGATCGAGACCTGGCGATTCTGTGGGTAAAAGTACATAGAGATATAGCCGGTAACACCGAGGCGGACACGGCGGCCAAAATAGCCACGGCGCTACAATACCAGGACGAGACGGTGACAGAAGCGGGCATCCGACAAGAGGCGAAGGCTAGTAGAGGGGTGGAGAGAAAGAGGCTACAGCTGACGTACAGGCCACTCGAATACCTGGGGACCAGAAGGAGGGTAGCCACACTCGCAGGCATCATGGGGGACAAAGGATTGAGACAATGGAGACACCAGATAGGGAAGGAGGATTCACCGGAGTGCAGGTGGTGTGGAAAGGCCCTCGAGAATTACAGACATATATCGAGAGAGTGCGAGGCATGGAAGAAGAGACTACCGGGAGGAGAGACGGGGCTGAAGATGCCAATAGGAGTGGAGAAAGGGAAGGGGAAGGGGAAGGAACAGGGGGAGAAGAAGGGGATGAAAGAGGGGGAGAAGAAGGGGATGACACTGCCCGAGGTGCTGGACTGGGCAGCGAGTTAGCTGTTTTTTATTCGAGAATTATTTTTCCTTTACGCTCTTTTCTTATCTATCATCTGCGATTCACACATTCTGTACTTAACACCTCGCCGTAGCCTGATAGGCGGTATGCGAGTAATGAAAAAAAAAAAAAAAAAAAAAAAAGTGTTGTTTGGTGCTTGCAAGCGTCCCGTTAGTGCGGCTCTCGGTTGCAAACGGCGCGTTGTATTTCTTTGTAGCAGTGTCTCCTGTGCTGCTTTAATATACTTGGCATAAAGAAGAGGTAGAACAATGGATTCTGATCACTTCCACTGCTCTCCCACCTCTGCCAAACGCTGTGGCTCAATCCTGTGGAAAAGGCCGAAATACTTGCTCGGGCGGTCCCGAGCTTCACGTTGATGTAATTTTCGATGCGGGGCACCCCTCAGTTGCTGCGTCGCGACCAAGTGGTAGAATCGGTGTTGGAAAGAAAGGATGATAAATAAGTGCAAGCATGTTGCCGGTCCTTTGTGGGTGGGCTCTCCCTGGGCGATCTTTAGGAGCTTGGATATCGATACCTTAGAGTCGGTTATGATCAGGAGTTCCCCAGCTTGATTGCGTAATGCTTCGCTCATGGCAATGAGTTCTGCGTCATTGACAGTAGTCTGTTCCCCTAGGTATGTGGAAGTAGAGGTGTCTTTTGCGTAGGTGCCTAGGCCTGTCTTGTAATCTATCCTGCTCCTGTCAGTGTAGACGGAGTTCCACCCCTCGTCCTCGGCATTGGCTGTGGCATTCTCGAACTCGAGCTTGTCTGCGTCTGCAGGTAGTGCTGGTATTTTTTTTTTTTTTTTTTTTTTATAACAATACTCGCAGGCCGCCCGATGGGCTATGGCGAGGGTCTTTATTAATGAAAGAAAGAAAAAGACAACAAACAACCTAACAACCTAGATACATGTGGTGCCCGCGGACTCCTCCATGATGCGAGTGGCGCCCAGTATGATCCCCTACTTCCGTCCCCTCTCCGACTCATACCGGACCGACTTGTGCCACCGTCCACTCAGCCTCACCTTCTCGACATCCACATCTTCTCCCAGGTAAATCACCACCGAACTGGTTTTCTTGCCTTCCTCCTCCAGCACGTCCCTCTTCCTTAGCCAGCGAATCCCCCTTATCTTCCCTAACTCCTTGTTCGAGGCTTCCAACCACTGTTTGACCTTTCCCAGGTCTTTCCTCAGTGCGATACCGTGTATCACGATGCCGGCTTTTCCCCTAGTGGTGGCATCGGGAGTGGTTGGTGGAGAGGTGGTGGTGGCGGGCCCTTCCGAGTAGCTTCCCGGTGGCGCCGATAAGCTTCTTTTTGGGACGGAAGCTTTCTTTTTTCCTTTGAGCCGTTGGAGGGTTTCGGTGGAGGTGTGGGTGTCTTTGACGGCGGTGGTACCGACGCCAACGGTTCCGGTGGTGGCGATGGCTGTGGTGGTACTCCCGGCGATGTCGCAATCTTCTTTGCCTCCTCATCACTGAGTTGGCGCTTGATGTCATACGGCTGGTTGGGAGCTGGCATCTTCCCCTTCCTTTTCTTGGAGCGAGAGGGGGTGGGGGTGTTGTCACGTGGTGACGTTGATAGGATGGCCAGTGGTAGGGGGTTGTTGTGTGAGAGAGACCCCCGTAGGTACCTGCACTCATTATCCCTGTTTTGGATTATCTCATCGTGGAACCGTAGGGCCCTGGCTTCTACCCTCTGGCGTTCTCCTTCTAGGAATGTTTGGGCTGATTCTAGGTTGGCTATTCCTTCGACTACGTCTCGCCTGGTACCCCACGGGGCTGCAGTAATCTTCTGTGCTACTGTGTATTGCCATTTTTCTATGTCTTTGATCTTGGTTGCTGGTGGAGACTGTCTTGAGTAGTCCTGCCATGCCCAGCATCCCCATGTGGCGATTGTGCGTGCGATGCTTGTATATATCTGTCGTTTCTTGCCTGGTGTGAGGCGAGTTAGTCTCGATGCCACTCCCCATGCTGCCTTCCCGAGAAGTAGTCTCTTCTTATCATGTCGAGTAAATTTTAGCTCCCAATCTACCGTCAATCATGGCGATCCAGAAGGCAGGCAGGGAGGGAAAGGGAAAAACCGAGGATGTGAGGAGAGTGGTGGATGCCGTGGCGAGGAGGAAGAAGAAGGGAGGGGACGCGAAACTGATGTGGGTCAAGGCTCATATCGGAATTGCAGGGAATGAGAAGGCTGATGAGTGGGCAAAGAAGGGGACGGCGGTGGAAGGGAAAGAGGTGGCTACTGGGAGCGGGGTGCGCTAGAGGATTAAGGCGTGGAGGAAGGAGAGGAGGGAGGTGGAAGGTTTTGGGAGGGGGAAAGTAATGGAGTGGAATAGGACAGCGGTGTCTAACTTTACAGCATTGTGACTGGAGAGAGGAAGATGTAGGGTGTGGTTAAAGAGGATGGGAGTGGCGGAATCGGAGAAGTGCAGCTGCGGGGAGGCCCAGACGGGGGCGCACCTAGCCTTCCAGTGCAGTCAGCAGAGGTTTCGCCCAGAAGGCTTCAGAGAATGGGGGGATACGGAGAAGAACTGGAAAAGGACAGCAGAGAATGGGGAGGAGTGGGATGAGTTGGAAAGGTTCTTCTCCGGGATCAGGTTCTAGGGCGCCGTGCGGTTTGCCGTCGGGGAAGTTTGCTTGCCGGGGTGCGAAAGTGTGGAGAAGAGGGGAGGGGGGAGAGGGGGGTTTGTTAAGCCTGTCTCCGGGCTTCGAGGGCTTGCCCAGGGACCCTGCCATGGCCACGTGCTACAAGCGGGGTTATGTGATTTAAAAAAAAAAAAAAAAAAAAAAAAAAAATCCGGTTAGCCTATAGTCAGGGCCTTTTACCCCAATTATTAGTGTCTCGGACTTGTTTGGGTCAATTTCGAATCCATGCTCTGCTGCTGTTTCGGTGATTTTTGCCCTGTGTATCTTTATGGCTTGTCGGAGTTTTAGGAGTGACGGATGTGAGATTACACTGTGGAAATCATCGACATATGACCTGGTGAAGTTGTGTTGGTCTACCTTCTCTGCCACAGGTGCTACACCTATCAGGAATAGTACCGGGGATAGTGGAGATCCTTGCGGTGTACCATCTGTCATCTTCCCTGTAGCTCTCCTTTTGCCATCCCATGTCATGTTGTAGTTGGTCGGCATCATAAAAGCTTCTACAAAGCTCGCTAGGTTATGGTCTGTTTGTCTTATTCGAGCAACCACCTTGTCCCTTCGAAGAAAGTTAAAAGCTGACTTAATATCGTCTCCCACTAGGGCTACCCATTCTTTCTTCTGTAGCCTCTTCTCTGTCTCCTTCAGCACTTGTCGCTGTAGATCCTCTGCACCTCGATGGCGTCTTCCTCCAAGCTGAGTGTCTCTGAAAAGGTCGTCTTTTCTTTGTAGCAGGTCTGCGATGACTTTTTGACCTAGCTTTGCTACTGTGTTCAGAAGCGTTATAGGTCTCCAGCTCCCTACCTGATCTCTGGGTTTCCCTTTCTTGAGTATCATAACTACCTCAAAGCCTCTGGCAAAATCGTAGTCACCGTTTATATATTCTACAATTCTCTCTCTTACAGCAGTCCATAGAGTCGTACCCTTCAGAAGCTTCAGTAAGCCATATTGTATGCCATCGGGTCCCGGTGCTGATCTTGGTTTAGCTTTTGTTAGTGCCTTTTCTATCATCATCCTGGCTTGATCTTTTTCGACGGTGAGTCCTGTTGGTCTGATAGTAGTGGTCGTAGTTTCTTGTGATATGAAGTTGCGCTCAATCAATACCTTAGCTCTGTAAAGGTCGAGGCCATTGCTGGAGTAGAGAGTTTTTTTTTTTTTTTTTTTTATTTCATTAATCGCATGCCGCCTGGAGTAGAGAGTGTAACGACGATTCTCGATCAAGGCCAAGCAAGATATGCACTAAGATCAGTGAGGGACCCTACAGGAGTCGGAGATTTATGGCCGGAAAGCTTCACTGGAATGGTAGCCTCAGACCCAGACAGAGAGGGTGAGAGGGGGAGGGACTGGAGAGACTTTAGCTTGAGTTACGCTACAGACAAAAATGATGGGTTTGAGTCAGTAGCTGGAAAGATTGCCAGCACTCTCGAGGCCAATGAGGAGGAGAGAGTGTCCTGGGGGCGAGATGTACACCTACCACAGACAGGCATTGAGGTCATTGACCTCAAGCTGTGCAAGGAAGACGCCCCAGCCAAATGGGAAAAGGCCATCAATCAGGCTAAGGGTGACTCGGTGGCTATTTTTACAGATGGCAGCCGCAGTGAGGAAGGCGGTTTTGGTGGCGGATGGTGCTGGAGGCAGGTGGTACCAGGTGAGTCAGAGGGGTCCCGGTGGGTAGGCACAAAGGCAACTGTGTGGGACGGTGAGGTCTCAGGAATGAGGGGTGCCCTTGAAGCAGTTGATGGCAGTGCAAAAGTACTACTACTCGCAGACTCTCAGGCAGCTATCAGTGCAGTCCAGAAAGCAGGAAACTGGCAAGGCAAGAACCGCAGACATAGCGCGGGTGATAGAGCTGATCGCAGAGAGGCGGCGGAGGCTAAGGAAGGCAGATGCAGTGAAGCTGGCATGGGTCAAGGCCCACGTGGGGATAGAAGGCAATGAGAAGGCGGATGAGTTGGCCAAAGAGGGGGCCAAGGGCATGAGGTATGATGGGCAGGCCACTGAGGGTGGGCTGCGTCAAGAGTTAGTTCGAAAAAGAAAAGAGGAGAGGGAGCGTGCAGGGTTTGGGAAGGGCAAATTCGCAAAGTGGGGCAGGAGAGCACTCACAAATTACACATGGGTGCGGACTGGAAAAGGCGGAGCTATGTGGAGGAGGATGGTCAGTGGCGAGGAGGTACGATGCACATGTGGGGAGGCATGGAGTGTTGAGCATGTGGTGTTCAGAAAGGAGGTGGCCACCGGAAGTGGGGTGCGCCAGAGGGTGAAGGCGTGGAGGAAGGAGAAGAGAGAAGTGGAGAGCTTTGGAGGAGGAAAGGTCATGGAGTGGAGTAGGGTGGCGACATCAAACTTCACTGCATTGCGACTGGAGCGAGGAAGGTGTGCTGGGTGGTTGAAGAAGCTGGGGGTGGCGGAATCGGATAGGTGCAGGTGTGGGGAGGTGCAAACGGGGGAGCATCTCGCTTTCCGATGCAGAAGTCAGGAGAACCGCCCAGAAGGTTTTGAGAGGTGGAGCGACATGGGAAAGGATTGGAAAAGAAAGGCGGAGAATGGGGAGGAGTATGACGTTTTGGAGAATTTCTTCGCTGGGGTCAAGTTCTAGAAGGTAGGGGAGCGGGGGGTCAATTTCTAGAAGCTAGGAGAGCGGGGGCGACGGCGCGTGGGGCCCATGTACGTAGAGAGTTAGTTTAGCCTGTCTCCGGGCTATGAGGGCTTGCCCAGGGACCCTGCCATGGCCAAGTGCTACAAGCGGGGTTATGTGATTTAAAAAAAAAAAAAAAAAAAAAAAAAAAAAAAAAAATGTGGTGTTCAGATGCACAGAACTGGAGCGGCCCCAGAGGAAGAATAAAAACGGGGCACATGTCACCTGGCAGTCCTGGGAGGACCTAGAGGAGAAAGGATGGAAGCAAGAAGGCGTGGAAGGTGACCCGGTCGAGTACTGGTTTGCCTGCCTCGATCTGGGGTAGCCGGGGACGGGGACCGGGGGACGGAGGGCACTGGGTGCTCAAGGGTGTATGTAGATTCCGTAGTTAGTTGTCTCAAACCTGGCCCGCGTATATGGGTCCCTGCCATAGGCTGGTAGTCTGTATGCGGGGTTACGTGAATAAAAAAAAAAAAAAAAAAATACCTTAGCTCTCTCCTCGTCTGAGCCTGGTATCCCCATGAGGTCTCTTTAGCGGAAAGGGTCTCTTGCTAGCCTGAAAATATCCCATGGTGAGGTGATTCTGTCCTCTTCTAAGAAGCCTTCCCAGTATTCCTTCTTCTTATCTCTTATTATCTCCCTAAGTAGTCTTCTCGCTCTTGTTTTCTCTGTGTGGCTAGCCCCGCTCTTTAGAATGGTTCTGGTCATTTGTCGTGCCTCTTTTACCTCCTTGTCGAACCATCGTTTCGTGCGTCTGGTGATGTATGCATCTTTTGTAAACTTTTGGCTTAATTCACATAGTAGTTCATACCCATCAATACCTTCGACTAGTTTTCTGTTGCCATATTTATCAACAAATTCTTCCCATTTGTCCCAGTCTGTTACTTTAATGGTTTTGGCCTCTGTCTTCTTTCTGGTATCCAATGTTCCGATAATCATCACATGGTCTGTACCAGAAATCCATGTTGTCTTTGTTGTTTTCCATTCCCTGGGTCTTGCGAATACCAGGTCCAAGAGTGCTGTTCTTATCTGTCCATTGATTGTCCGTGTCCATGTGATAGTATTTCTATCTATCTGTTGGAGTAGTCCTTGTGCTTGGAGGGTGTCTTTTAGTAGTATGCCTCTAGTATCTTGTCTCGGAGACCAGTCATAGTGATGGCTGTTGCAGTCCCCTATTATCATATCCGTTACTCCTATCTCTCCCAATTCCGTTTCAATATCGGTGTCTCTGTTCCAGTACACTCCAGTAATCATTCGGTCGTCTAATTGTACTGTGATGTGGTTGGCTTTGCCGTCTATTTTCATGCTCATTATTCTGTCCTTCCTTACGTAGGCTGTTATTGCTCCGCTTTTTATAGGAGAATGTACGTTCGTATAGCTTGGATGAAATGTAGTTCCTCCCCTTGGTGCTCTCCAGCATTCCCCTATAAAAAGTATATCTATTTTCTTGTCTGCTGCTTCCTGTAGGGCTAGGTCCGTCCCCAGTATTGACCTGCCAACGTTCTGGTATGCGACCTTAATCATAGTCTTATTTGTCGATACCCTGGTGCCCTATATGGGGTCGCTTTCTCCTGTGCTGCTCTCTCTTGTTCACACCCTTCCTCGTGTCCGCCTTTCTTTCGACAAGCCTGGCATGACTTTGCAAATGGAGTTTCATTGAGGTCGACTGGGTCTTCGTAGTCTCGCCTTGCTGGTGAGCTCTTCAGATGTTCTGGAAGGTTGCGTTGTCTGGGGAGCCACTCGATTACCTGTCCCACTACGAAATGTCGGCAGTATCCATCTGGAGCAGTGTACCTATATCTTCTGGCTTTATTCGAGGTCTCCTTTCCTAGATCCTGTCTTAGGTATAGCTTTATTCTATCACCTCTGAAGAGTAAGCCTGATTTTAGGGTCTCGACTACTCTATCAGTCACAAAAATGGATAGTGCCTTGTTTCCTTGTGTTGGGACATGTTTGTTAGTTAATCTGCGTACTGATCTATTGGCCAATACTCCTGGATTGTCAGCTCTCAATTCTCTCTCCACCCTGCTCGGAGCCTCATTGGTTCCTATATTAAAAGTTACTAGCTCAACCATTCTGTGATCCCAGTCGACTTTTAGATGTTGGTGTCCATTGCATGTTGCTTTCTCTAGGGGGCCTAGAGACCTAAGTCCTTTCTTGTACTGAGTATCTGCCATGATTAAGATTCTTTCGTGGGGGTATTCTGGGTCCAGGGCAACGAATCTCACTCTGCTTCCGTTCCTAGGTTTCGATTTTTTTTTTTTTTTTTTTTTATTTCATTAATCGCATGCCGCCCTATGGGCTATGGCGATGTTTAACAGTACATTTTTTTTTTTTTTTTTTTTTTTTTTTTTTTTTTTTTTTGTTCATATCAATACTCGCTTGCCGCCCCACGGGCTATGGCGAGGGTCTTAATTAAGGAAAAATAAAAACAACTATCTCTCTGCCCTAAGTACATGTATTGCCCGCGATTTCCTCCGTGATGCGGGCATCGCCATAGCCTTCGAGGCGGCATGCGATTAATGAAATAAAAAAAAAAAAAAAAAAAAAATCCGTGATGCGGGTGACGCCCGGTATCTCCTACTTCCGTCCCCTCTCCGTCTCGTACCGGACCGAACGTAGCCAGCGTCCACCGAGCTTGTCTTCTTTCCTTCCTCCTCCAGTATGGTCCTCCTCCTCAGCCAGCGAATCCCAACAATCTTCCCCAATTCCTTGTTTGCGGCTTCCAACCAATTTTTGACCTTCCCTAGGTCCTTCCGTAGGGCGATTAACAGTACATTAAAAGTAAACATGAATCAAGTTAGCAATGAAAATGTCTTCACTCCTTCCCCGCCCATTCGAGTATCTCCACCAGGTTCTGGTCCTTGTCTATTTTCCTTAGTCCTTCCGCTCCTCCCCATTTCTTTTCCCATGCGTCGCAATTTTGTATGTGTTCCCAGTTTTCCAGGGCCTTCCCGCACCATCGGCATTCGGGTGACTCGGCTTTCCCAATTCGGTGTCTCCATTCTTTTAGCCCCTTGTTCCCGAAGATCCCGGCCAGTGTTGAGAGAAACTTCCTTCGATTCACTAGCTGCGTTGGTCTGTAGTTTAACTCCGCTTGGTTCCTTTCGATGGCTCGTAGGGCTTTATACTCTTGTCTTATTCCCGCTTCACCCTGCCATGGCCAAGTGCTACAAGCGGGGTTATGTGATTAAAAAAAAAAAAAAAAAAAAAAAAATTATTCCCGCTTCTGTCACCGTTTCGTCCTAGGTTTCGATTGATCCTGTCTCTCATGGCCTTTTTGTGCTCGAACACTGAGTGTGATCTTGGATCCTCACTAATACTCTGCCAGTTTTGCGCCCCAAAGACTCTCGCCTGCCACAGTTTCTCCTTGGGTATTACTTCTTCCTCACCCTTCTGTGCTGGCCCCTTGAGTAGTGTCCGCTTTTCCTCTTGTCTCTGAGTTGGGGTTCCTGCTTGGGGTTTGTCTTCTCTTGTGAGTTTGGCTTCTTTTACTGCCGTGGCATATGATTTCCTTTTCCTAGTGCATTGGGAGGGTTTTGTCTCATTCTCTGGTGGCCTCTCCTTGCTTTTCTCTCCTTTATGTGTCGGTATGTTGGGAGTACTAGTTGTGCCTCTCGTCTCGGCCCCCTTCTTATTGTCCAGTTTCTCAGTGGTAGGAGCACCCTCACTGGTGGCTGTTTTGTTAGTATTATTTCTAGCTGTTCTATTGGTAGCTGCTCCCTTTCGTCCATCTCCTTGGGGCTTGGATCTACCTCGTGATGTCTTAGGAAGCTGTACTGTGGTTGTAGACTTTATCACAGGTTCTCTCTGCGCCTGGCTTGAGTTTGTTGGTATGCTGTTGGACATGTGTATGGTACTCGACATGTCTGTGTTGTCTCGCATGGCTATGTCTCTGTTAATTTCGATTGCGTGCTTGCTGTCTTTGAGGTTCGTATTGGTGAGGTCATAATCCATACTATCTCCTCCTTCTTCTGTAGTCTTCCGGGCAGGTACCGAGGAGCTTCTCTTTCCTACCGGCCTTCGTATCATTCCTGTGAGGGGCGATGGTATTGTCTTGAGCCTGACCGCGTGCCTGCTATCCTCAAGTTTCACGTTTGTATAAGTTCTGTCCATTTGGTCCCCTCCTTCTTCAGTAGTTAGTTTGTTATTTGGCATGGGTGATGCGCTAGGCGTGCTGAGGTCAATTAATGTAGGCGTCTTTGTCTCCAAGGGTGTGGCCGTTGCTGTCAATTCAGGCATGTTTGCTCCTGAGGTAAGGTCATTCCAGTTTGTTGTATGTGTCAGTGTGAGTTCTGGTTCCATTTCGATTCTGCCTGGCGTGACTACCCCGAGTCTTCTTCTTAGGTCATCCAAGATATTGCTGTGGTATTGTAAGGCGTCTAGGATAATCCTCACCCAACCGTCGTCCCGCTCTCTGAGGGTGTCTCGGTTGAATATCTCGTATAGTATTTCGTCCTTGATTTTCTTTCTTTCGACTGCCATCTGGTTGAGCATGAAGTGGCGAATGCCCTCGTGGTGTGTTTCTAAGCACACTCTCGCGTGCTGTTTTAGGTCTTGTTTTCCCAACGGGCCGGCCAGGCCAGGCCAAGGGTATGGCCTGGCCGGCCTGGGCCATAGAAATCTAGGCCGGCCCAGGCCGCCCAGGCCGGTCCAGGCCATTCAGGCCATTCAGGCCATTCAGGCCGGTCCAGGCCATTGAGGCCATTCAGGCTACAGTGTGAGTTAAGTTATACAGTAGCTATATACAGAACGTACTCTAAATTCTACTCTAATGTTTAGGATTTTGCTTGCTGATTTTACACCGCCAGTATCGCTTTCCATTTTTTTTTTTTTTTTTTATTTCATTAATCGCATGCCGCCCTAAGGGCTATGGCGATGTTTAGTTACATAACGAAATTCATACGAAATTCACGCCGCCCGCTCCAGAGTTACTCCCCTCCTGCCCACTCTAAAATTTCCCGCACGTTCCTCCCCTTGTCAATCTGTCTTATTCCTTCCGCCCCCCCGCATTTCCTAGCCCATGCCTTGCAGTCTTGCCGTACGTGTTCCCAATTCTCTGGGGCCTCCCCACACCATCGGCATTCCGGTGATTCGGCTTTCCCTATGTGGTATCTCCATTCTTTCAGTCCCTTATTTCCTAAGATCCCCGCCAGCGTTGAGAGGTATCGCCTTCGGTCCGCGATTTGCAGAGGTCGGTAGTTCAGACCCGCCTGCTTTCTCTCCGTGGCTCGCAGTGCCTTATACTCTTGTCTTATACCTGCTTCTGTTACGGTTTCGTCTTCGTATTGTAGCGCTGTGCCGACTTTAGCCGCCCAGTCTGCCTCCGTGTTCCCTTTCACCCCCTTGTGGCTTTTCACCCATATCACCGCCAGGTCTAGGTCCCCTTTCGCTATCCGGTCCTCCCACCTCTTCCTTACCAGAGTGGATGCTCCGTCGACCGTGGGGTCCCCTTTCCCTATTCTCCGTAGTCTCGCTATCGCCGTTTGTGAGTCGGTGATTATTAGCAATTCGCCTTGTTGTTCCATTGCTTCGCTTATTGCTATCAGCTCGCCGTCGTTCACCGTACTCCTCCGACCCAGGAAAAGTGATGTGGAACCCGTCTGGTGGTATACTCCTGCGCCCGTGCTTTCTTCGATTCTACTCCCGTCCGTGTGCACTCCCTGCCACCCTTCGTCGATTTCCTTTTCCAGGATTTTCTCCCATTCTTCCCTGTCCAGGTCGCTCGGGTGTGTCGGATGTATGTAGATCGGCAGGGGGTCATTATGTCGTAGATCTCCCCTCAGGTACCGGGTATCCTGGTCTTCGAGTGTCATCTCCCCGGGGAATCTTAGTGCACGTGCCTCCACCCGTTCCCCTTCTCCTTTGACGAACGTGTGTATTGATTCCAAGTTGACTATCCCTTCTACTATTGGTCTTCTTGTTCCCCAAGGGGCTCCGGAGATGTCTCTTGCCACCGTGTACTGCCACTTTTCGAGGGTCCGTAGCTTTGATTCCGCGGGTGCTCCCTTCGCGTAGTTCCTCCATGCCCAGCTCCCGTACGTGGCTATATTCCTTGCTACACTGGTGTATAGTTGTCTTCTCTTGCTCGGGGGTATCTTGGTGAGCCTGGCGGATCGCTTTCCATTAGCCATGCACAGCTTCACCATACTGTCAAATCCAACTTTGTCGCACCAGATTTTTGTAACCCAAATTCCAGAAGACTCGATATCGGCATCTGATGGGACTGCAGGGAATCGTCGATGCAAGATCAAAACTTGAACTGCACTATGGAGAGTGAAAATAGTAGAATACTAAAGGAATCATCATCGCCAGTACCGGTGGTTGGAATGTCTGTCTCCCTGCAATACTAATAGGAAATTAGTATATAGTCAAGCGATACAAAAAAAAATTACTTACCTGAATACCTGCGAAAAGCGCTGCTCAATAAAAAAAAGTCTAGATAGTTATCCGAAAATATTGAAAGGTTCATATTAAATCCGTGTCCAAGTAACCTGAAGGTGGCCCCTGAAATAGCCTCATAACCAGCCCTCCTGCCCCTGAAATTGCTTAAATGGCCTGAATGGCCTGGACCGGCCTGGACCAGCCTGGGCGGCCTGGGCGGCCTGGGCCATCTGGAACCTTGGCCTGGCCGGCCTGGGCTGTTTCAGGCCTGGCCGGTTGGGAACACTGCTTGTTGTGCCTCTTCTAGTTCCCGGCTTATGTCAGTATGGATGCTATCCGTTCCTGCTGCTTGCTCGTTCCTCCAGGCCCAGTATTTATCAGCTATATCCCTCGTCCATCTTTTAAGGTCATTATCCACTTCTCTTTCCCACCTGCCCAGTCCGAATCGTTTCTCTAGTGCCCGTAGGGCTTCTGCTGCTGAAGCTCCCATATATCTGGCAGTCTCTTGTTTCATACGGCCCTGAGTCATCTTGGTTTCCCAGGAGCGTGCCTGCCTCGCTGCGGCTATTGCTGTATCCAGCATGAATTGCTCCTCATAGGCACTCTCATCCATGTCCGGGGTTCGGGGTCTGTCCGGAGTTGGTGGCCGAGTGCTGGGAGTTGCCGGTATATATATTACTGTGTCGTCTGATGACTCGCTTTGTGTGTCATCATCTTTAATGGGCATGTGTGCTCCGGCGTGAGGCACCGGGGTGTACCCTTCATTGTCACTAAAGTCTGGGTCCTTGTATAGGGAGAGGGACGTGGTCTTGCTTGTGGATGCAGGTTCCTCCTGTGAATCCGGGACCTCTGACTCATTGTCATATGTCGCCGAAATCGTAGTTCTTAATTCTGGTGGTCTCACCATGATCATTTCTTCCATCTTGTCGTAGGTATTAGGGATGGCCAGGGCGGGTGGCTTTACTACAATTGTCTCCTCCATCTGGTCTTCGGGTGGGCGGGAGTCCATGGCCTTGCTTCTTTCGATGAACTCAATTATTTGCTGGGTCAGAACCCTGCCTGCCTGTATGTCGTCGATAGTTATTGTCCTAACAGGGACCTCAATGTCCTCCTCGTCTGCGAATATGCCTCGCCCCACCGCTAGGGTGGTTGCATTTTCCATTCTTTCTGCCTTTTCCGGTTCTCCCTTTTTGGTGTGTTGGATGTCAGCAAACTTATGAAGGGTCCATTGCTGGTCTTCGGCGATAAATGTCCGTTTGCAAACCGTTGCACCAAAAGGTAGAACTACCGGTACCACCCGGTAGTGCGGTCGGTATATCTATTATCTATTATTGTACTGAGTTACATCCCTCTTGGCGGCCACCTAACCCTTGAAAAAAAAAAGACCTTGGCGTCTACCTAACCCCTGAAAAAAAAAAGACCTGTGAAATGTTCACATACTCCTAAACCTCAACATACCCCTGAACCTTCGTCATAAGGCACATATTAATGTGGAATATGCCAAACGCCCGACAATACCTATATCAAGAGTTTCCATCACATTTCGTATAAAATCAACCTTCACGAAAATGGACACCATGACAATGAGGAGTTGCAATTGGCCGTATCTATCACTGCAATACCTTTATGTGAACTGTTCACATTCTTCTGAACTTCAACATTCTCGGCATAAGATACAGAAGAATGAGCCAAATTTTATAGGTATAGTATATCTCTCTTACCATCAGGAGATGAAGTATAACGAGTTCAATTTGACAGGTATAGCAGCAGCTTTCCATAGCACAATAGTAACAGAGTGAGCCGAATTTAACAAGTATAAGAGTACAATTTGACTGGTATTCGATGGCACGAGATGCAGCTGAACGAGTCAAATTTGACAGGTATGGTAGGTCTATTTCATCTCGCGAGATATAGCAAAATGAGCTGAATTTGATAGGTACTTTGTCAGGCACAACAGCTTCTCAATGGTGTGAGATGTAGCTGAACGAGTCAAATTTGACAGGTATGGTAGGTCCATTTCACCCCGTGAGATGTAGCAAAATGAGCCGAATTTGACAGACACTTTGACAGGCATGACAGCTCCTCAATTTGACAGGCACGATAGCTCCTCAATCTAACAGGCACCACAGCTCCTCAATTTGACAGGCACAATAGCTCCTCAATGGTGCGAAATGCAGTAGAACGAGTCAAATGTGATAGGTATGGTAGGTCTATTTCACCTCACGAGATGCAGCAAAATGAGCCGAATTTGACAGGCACTTTTGTCGGAACATTACATCCGTTGCCACCTGTTGCTATTATTATTGTTCTCTGTTATTGTGTCGTTCCACTCATGCATTTAACCTCGCTATTGGATTATGTATGAATACGCCACAACGCCAGCTTTTATGTGGCTTACGCCACGGCGTTCTCTTGCAAGCCACGCATCCCGTGCCTTTCTCACCTTTCCTGATATGATATCTTCCCTGATGATTTCCTATTCAGTCATGGTTCACAAGTCACGTTATGCTATGCTTTCTCATGTATATAAACCCGCTGTTCTTGCGACTCTACGTTCAATAGACTTAACGGTATCTCTATACTTCTATAGCCCTCACCGTGACAAAGCAGCCCTCGCAGACCCTCCCGCTCGTATAGGTTATGAGCCCGGGTTAGTGCAACTACCCTGCCGATACCTTTCTTCCTCATACACCACTGCGTATCCGCTGCTCCTGTCAAGTCTCCTTACACCTCCCGTGGATATCAACTCTGCGCATCACTGTCGCTGTCGCCGTCGCATCCTTGTTGTCACCACTGTCGCTTGTCGCATCCCTCCTCATTACGTCAAAATGACTGATGTTGCATGGTCCATCCCTAACTACCGGATTAACCGGTTCACCAGGCTTGATGCCAAAGGAAGCTACACCTCCTGGGCCTCAAGGGCCAAAGTGCACCTGGAAACCGTCGAAGTTTGGGAAATTGTCTTAGGTACTGAGCAAAAACCGGACACAGACAAACATAACAACTGGAAGCGCAAAAACAACTACGCTAAGGCCCTCCTTACGGAAATGATCGATGACGAATATCAATACCTTATTTCCGATAATGAGCTCGCCAAGACGGCATGGAAAGCCATAGAAGACAAGTTCGATCGAAAAAACGTCATGTCAAACGTCAATGCCCTCCTTGCAGTACTCAATTGCCATAAGGATGAGGCTACACCCACTATTGACCATGTACAGCAATTCGAAGCACTCTGGAGTCGGTTCGCACAGCGCGTGAACTCTGTCACTACCAGCGACAAGGAATACCTCCAAGGTCTTAAAAAGTCCTGGTCCGACGACTCCTGGAAGTCTGTTATGCTCATCAATTCTCTCCCTCCGTCGCAATCGCAGTTCAAGGAGATTCTTCTTTCCCGTGCCGAAACCGAATCATATAACAGCATTCGCTCCTCGCTCATTGACTCTACAACCAACGTCCCCACCTCCGGTAGTGCCTTGGTTGCGGCTGCATCACAGAAGAAGCCGACGAAGTCAAAGGACAAGAAGAAGAACTCTCAGACTAAAGGAAAAGGAAAAGGGAAAGGTGACGCTGGTCCTAATGAGTGTTCATGGTGTAAAAAACATGACCTCAATTACATTGGGCACGTACATATTAACTGCTCATTTCTTAAGGACTACCAGTCAAGGATGGCTGCCTTTAAGGCTAGTCAATCCGGTACAGCTCAGCTCGCCGTCGTTCCCGCCGCCTCCGGTACCGCTCATCTCGCCGTTGCTTCTCCCTCCTCTCAGCTCACGGTCCTTCCCGCCGCCTCTGTCCAACCTCCCAATATGTCCTCAGGCGTCGCCTACCTTGCTTCCTCTCCTCCGCCTCCTCCCTCTACTCCTCCTGGTACAGCCCTCTTGGCTGACAATGCAGAAACTGACGAGGTATGGTTCTTTGATACCGGCGCATCACATCATATCTCTTCTAACCTTTCCTACCTAGATAATCCGACTCTAGATCGCACTCCGATCAAGGTTGGAGGAGGTACCGTACTCTGGAGTACGCACAAGGGAAGTGTTAGAATGAGTGTGAAAATAGATGGCCGTGTTCAAGAGCTTTTCCTTCCTTATGTACTGTATTTACCTGATTGGAATGAAGGATGTTTGGTCTCATGGAATCAGCTGGCTGACCAAAAGAGGTTTCGCATAATTGGTGAGGATGATTGGATCAGAATTGTTAGGAAGGCTGATAATAAATCTTGTTTCATTGCTCTCCGTGAGCATGGTCTCCTGCGAATACCCGTGCTCCCAAGATCCGGTCATGCATATCTAACAAGTGTACAGTTCTGGCATGAAGCACTGGGTCATACTTCTCCACAGATGTGGGGAAGCGCTCTTGACCGTTACGCTGATGGCGAAAAGCTACCCAGGCGACCTTCCCACTTCCTTTGCGACAAATGTGCTCTGTATAATTCCACGTATAGGACCCCTTTACCCCTAGAAACCCGGACGACTACCCCCTTTGACCTCATTCATACGGATGTCGCCGGCCCGTTTTCAACGCAATCGTTAGGCGGAAATCTCTATTATATGACCTTCATCGACGACTTCTCCCGGTTCGCTGAAATTCGGTTTATGGCTCGCAAAAGTGACGCCACCGACCACCTCATTGCGCTCTGTAACAAGGTGCATACGAACACTGGTAGATACCCCCGCCGCATTAGGTCAGATAGAGGTGGTGAGTATATCAACACCAAATGGAACAACTTCTGTGCCGAAAATGGCATCACTCATGAGGTTACCGCCGCCTACTCACCAGAATCGAATGGTGTTGCTGAGAGATACAACCTCACCATTTCGAACATGGTCCGACCATCTCTAGGAAATTCTCCTAGGTTCTTGTGGCCGGAAGCTTATTCTACGGCAACCTATCTCAAGAACCGCCTCCCTCATACGGTCTTAAAGGGAAAAACACCATATGAACTCCTTCATGGGAAACGACCTATGATAGGACACTTACGCCCATTCTACACCAAGTGCTACGTTCACATACCTGAGCAAATTCGCGGTCCTGGAAGTAAGCTCAACCCACGTGCACTGGAAGGATACTTAGTCGGATATACTGAATCACCTGAGTTATTCCGCATCTACATCCCATCCAAACGTTCGGTGGAGGCCGTTCGACAAGTTCGATTCGTATCACATCTCAATACGGTCGACATCGAACTCTCCTCTGCTCCTCCTCCTACTGAACAACCTGTCTCCTCCACAGAATCCCAATCTCGCAAGCCAATCGAACCCACTGACGACCAGTTGCAGAGTATACCTGGAACGTTTCCTCAAACGTCCAGTAAACCAGCAACCGCATCTATACCCCGTGATACCTCAATACCCCCTCAGACTACTACGGCACCTCCTGCACAATCGACTACGACTCCTCCCTCACCTCCACCGGTCGAACCGGAATGGTGGAAAGCCTACGGTGAATCATTCCCTGAGGCAATACAATCCGCGTTAGCCGAACGACAGCTTCTAAGCGAAGATAGTGGAAATCGCAGCTCCTCACCTGGTCCCTCTCGTGTACAACCTAAGAGAGAGGTCAAAAAGGGCTCTGAGTTTAACTACTTTCCAGCACTTCTAGCTCGCGAACCTCAGTCCTACGAAGAAGCCATGTCATGCTATGACTACGCCCAATGGGCTGACGCAATTCAGGAGGAATACCAGTCAATTCAGGATGCCAAAGTCTGGGATGTGCATGATATCACGGAGTTACCTGCAGGTCGAAAGGCCATACATTCTCGATGGGTCTTTAAGATTAAGCTACGAGCTGATGGATCTGTTGATCGGTACAAGGCACGATTGGTAGTAAAAGGGTATAGTCAGAAACCCGGTATTGACTATGATGAGACGTTCGCACCCGTCACACGGTATGATTCCCTCCGTCTCGTTATTGCCCTCGCTGCCTCACTGGACTTGTTACTTGAGCAATTGGATATCAAGACAGCGTTTCTGAATGGCGATTTGGACGAAGAAATCTGGATGCTGCCTCCACCAGGCATCGGCCTAGAAGGCCAGGTTCTTCGTCTCAAGAAGGCATTATATGGGCTTAAACAAGCACCTCTGAAGTGGTATGAAAAACTATCCTCAGTAATTGCGGCCCTTGGTTTTACACCGTTACACTTCGATCCATGCGTCTTCGTTTTCTATAATGCCGGCCGCAGGACTATTCTTGTGGTTTACGTTGATGATCTTACTGTCTGTGGTACCCGTGCCGACCTGGATCTCTTAACTGAGCATCTAAAGAAGCACTTTACAGTGACTGTAAAGGGGAAACTGCAGTGGTTACTAGGTATCGAAGTTATACAAGATAGAGAGAGCATTATCCTATCCCAGTCCCAGTACGCCGAACAAATCCTTCGAAAATTCGGTATGGATAACTGCCGGTCAGTTACAACTCCGCTGGACCCTAAGGTCAAACTCTGCAAAGCTACACCTGAGGAACAGCCTGTCGACACCAACCTGTACCAACAAATAATTGGTTCACTTATGTATCTTGTTACTGGAACTCGCCCGGATCTTGCATTCTCTGTCTCTTTTCTCTCTCAGTTTGCTTCTCGTCCCCTCGAATCGCATCATACAGCTCTTAAAAGGGTTCTTCGTTATCTTTCTGGAACACGTCATTGGAATTTGAAATACCCTCGTCATCAGCCACTTGCTCTCGTTGGATACTCGGATGCCGCACATGCACCGTGCTTGGATACTCGACGTTCATGGTCTGGATATGCATTCACATTGGGAGGTTGTCTAATCTCATGGGGATCTAAGAAACAAAACTGCGTCTCTGTTTCTACTACAGAATCAGAGTACGTTGCCCTCTCCCTCTGTGCTCGTCAAGCTGTCTGGTACCTCCATGGATTTCTGGAACTCGGCCTTGAAATTCCAATACATCTCTGGTGTGACAATACCGCCTCCATCGATATATCCAACAATCCAGTACAACACCAAAAAACGAAGCATATAGATATTCACTACCATTTCACTCGTGAGCATCTTGCAGCTGGTGATTTCTCCCTTGACTATCTCCAAACAGATACCAACCCTTCCGATCTGTGCACCAAAGCCCTCGAACATGTGAAGCACATCAGGTTCTCACGTCAACTTGGCTGCAACGTCTGAGAGAGAGTGTCGGAACATTACATCCGTTGCCACCTGTTGCTATTATTATTGTTCTCTGTTATTGTGTCGTTCCACTCATGCATTTAACCTCGCTATTGGATTATGTATGAATACGCCACAACGCCAGCTTTTATGTGGCTTACGCCACGGCGTTCTCTTGCAAGCCACGCATCCCGTGCCTTTCTCACCTTTCCTGATATGATATCTTCCCTGATGATTTCCTATTCAGTCATGGTTCACAAGTCACGTTATGCTATGCTTTCTCATGTATATAAACCCGCTGTTCTTGCGACTCTACGTTCAATAGACTTAACGGTATCTCTATACTTCTATAGCCCTCACCGTGACAAAGCAGCCCTCGCAGACCCTCCCGCTCGTATAACTTTGATAGGTATAATAGCTTCTCAATGGTGTGAGATGCAGTACAATGAGCTGAATTTAATAGGTATAACAGTCTCCCTCAATGGCGCAAGATGAGGATGGATGTGGTCAAGTTGACCGATATGACCTTGACAGGCAAAAATGAGGCAGAATAAGCTCAATTTAACAGGTATGACAGCTTTCTCTCAATGGCGCGAGATGTGGCCAAATGAGCTCAAGTTGACAAGTATCACAGGACTCTTTCCATAGCGTAAGAGCAGTAGAATGAGCTGAATTTGACAGGTACAGTAGGTCTCTCTTGCCCTGTCATAGCGAACAGCTGCAAGCGGAGTTACGTGAAAAAAAAAAAAAAAAAAAAAAAAAAAAGAGTAGGTCTCTCTTGATAGCACGAGATGCAGCAAAATGAACTCAATTGGACCGGTATGTACGTCTCCCTTGACAATACAAGATATAGTAGAATAAACTAACTTTAACAAGTATATAGGTATGGCAAGACTCTTCTACGGCACGAGATACAAAAGAATGAGCCAAATTTCATAAGTATGGCACACCTCTCTTACCAGCATGAGATGTAGTTTTTTTTTTTTTTTTTTTTTATTATTATTATTATTATTATCATTACTCGCATGCCGCCCTATGGGCTATGGCGAGGTATAAGTTAACTAAAAGAAGAAAGAAAAGAAAAAACCAAACTAAACACTAAATACATGTATTGCCCGCGTGTCCTTCGTGATGCGGGTAGCTAAACACACCCAGAGTCGTGTCTGTGACCTTCCTACTTCCTTCCCCTGTCTGTCTCATACACGTTGGTCTTCAACCACCTTCCTCCGAGTCTGACTTTCCCGATTTCCGTTGGTGTCTCCAGGTAAACTACCACGGAACTTGTCTTCTTGCCCTCCTCGAGTAGGATTGTCTTCTTACGTAGCCATCTGATCCCGGTTATATGAGATGTAGTAAAACGAACTCAATTTGATAGGTATAGTAGCACCTTTCCACAGGAGAGTAGCAGAGTGAGCCAAATTTAACAGGTATAATAGGACTCTTTCCGCATTATGAGATATAGCAGAATGAGCGCAATTTGATAGTTATTCGATAGCACAAGATGCAACAGAACGAGAGTCAAATTTGACAGGGATGGCAGGTCTATTTCAGCCTGGAAGATGCAGCAGAATAAGCCGAATTTGACAGGGATTGGTAGATCTCTCTTGCCAACATGAGATACAGCAGGGCGAGCAGAATTTGACAGGCATGATAGCTCCTTATGAGATGCAGCAGAATGAGCCGAATTCAATAGGAATGGCAGTCTCTCTTGATGGTATAAGATGAGGCAGAATGAGCTCAATTTAACAGGATATGACAGCTTCCTTTCGATGGCGTGAGATGAGGCAGAATGAGCTCAAGTTGACAAGTATCACTGGACTCTTTCCACAATGTGAGAACAGCAGAATGAGCCAAATTTGACAGGTGCGGCAGGACCCACCTAGCAGCGTGGAGTGGAACATGGTAAAATGAGCTCAATTCACAGTTAAGGCTGGCCCCTTTCTATGGTTGCAAAGTGAGGCAGTATGGCTCAATTTGACAGATACAATAAGATCTCCTTGATGGTGCGAGATGGGGCAAAATGAGAATGCGCTGGACCGGTACGGCATGGTGCTAGAGGCCAGATAAGGAAGCTAGGTACACATGAAAGGGCATATGCTGGACATCTGAGCAATATCATTGTGGGTAGATATTAACCGGAATATAGGTAGAGTTTATGGGCTGTAACGAGGGTTTCGCTATCCATAGGTTCTAGAATTATTAGCATTATACTCCACAAAATATATAAAATTAACCTTCTGAAGCTACATTTGGTACTAGAGCTCCCTGGATGCAGGAGTAGGATTGCATGATATTATAAATAACAATGAGAATATACTGATATGAATAAATGCAAAGAAACGACATTGTACGGTCATGGAACTGGTAAAGAGTGTACAGTCACTTGACGCCGACTTTACGGGTCCCTGATCCACTACCGCTACACCTACACTCACCCTCGCGGTCGCGAGGTGGCCACATACTAGTATAGGAGTATCCGGACGGGCCGGTCAGCGACTCGCTTACGTTTGCGCACGCGGTCAAGGGTCTTGGCTCCTTTAGACGTCCACGCGTACTAGTAATCAGCTTCCCTCTGCCGCCATGGCACGCCAAGCCGTGACATTACTCCCCCGCAGGAAGAGTACGTCTCGGACTCTCTACATATTAACCCCCAGTCACCCGTTACCGCATATGACGGCTTCAATTTCATCCGAAACAGACTACTTTATAACCAGCGACCGGAATGTGACTGTAAGCCGCTTATCAAATTCAAAGGTCACCTGCAGTATCTGACGTTCGCTACAGGCAAGGTTTGAACCGGCGACCCGACCGGTAGTACTGTTACGGGTTAGGTGAGGAGCTTGGTCTTAGGGCGGGAGGGAGTTCTGGGTGTCTGGGCCTTTTGTGTCGGGCTCGGGGTGAGCTTGGAGCTTGATAGAATGGTATTGTTAGGTGTAGGGCCTGCTGTGTTGCCGGGGTTCCAAATGCGGTATAGGGTGCATAGGTTCATAGCAGGCAAAGGTGGAACTATAGGATATGAGAAGTACAAGCGTATTGATTACTAAACTACAACTTGGATGGGAATACAAGTTGTTGCATAGGGAGTCTAGAGAGCGGGGAGGGAGGGCCTCTTTTATAGAGAGCCCCCATGGCCAAACTCCAATTCCTTCGAGGAAATAAACAAACAAGAGAAACATATAGAAGACTAAGGAAATGACTAGAACCAGGTAGAATGTTTAGGAATGAGCTGTTGATGCTGGGGTAAGAATTTGTATAGGCTGTCGACGAAAATTCATCTCTTTTTGGCATAGACCATTCTGAAAACTACAGAGTATAATCGAAAATTGGGTCCTCGCGCATGTTGAATACCTTGAAAATTGGCCCTTCCATGGCAAACGGCTGCGAGCGTAGTAATGTAAAATAAAAAGAAAAAGAAAGCAAAAAAAAAAATTGAAAATTAGCTGCTCGCGCATGCGTGGAATAGGCATCGTAAATGCGTCGAAAATACTCTCGTCGTGCGCATGGAACGCTTTGTGCAGATTAAACACGTCGCAAATGTACTCTTCGCGTATTTGTGGAGCATGTTAAATACGTCCAGAGTTGGCTCCTTACGCAGTTGGAAAACAGGTCACTTGGCGCAGGTCAAATACACCAAAAACGCCCTTCTCCTACTGGGGCAAAATAGCCAATGTTGCGCATGGTAAATACGTCAAAAATTGGCTCCTACCGCACGCAGCAAATGGGCCATTTTGCGCATGTTAAATACGTCGGTGTGACAATCCAACCCGGACCCGAACTCGAAGAACCTGCCAGAATCTGCTGAAGAACCCGGATCCCCAGAACCGGCCGGAAAGCCGCAGAACCCGCCGGAAAGCCGTAGAACCTGCCGGAAGCCGTACAACCTGCCTGGAAGACCCCGGAATCCACCAGCGACAGGTATCTCCTTAGGCCATCCATGTACATCCTGTCGTTTCCTTTGCTTTCCATGTACTTCCAGTCCTTTCCTCGGTTTTCCACGTACTTCGTTTGTTTGTTTCCTTGTTTGCTTGGATTTCCCACCGAGGGTTTTCTATGAAGAGGCCCTCCTCCCTCCTCCCTCTTGCTTCTCCACGCAACAACTTGTATCCTACCCAAGTTGTGTATGTAGCTTTTAATACATCTACCTCTCGATATCACATAGTTCCGACCGCCTCTGCCTCTGCCTCTGCCTCTGCCTCCACTGTGAAATTGCCTCGGCGCCCGCCGCCCACCCCGTACCCAGATCTTGTACCTTGACCTGACCCGGACCTGCTAAACACAGCCGGAAAATTGCCCAGGCAGAAAACAGGCCATTTTGGGCATGTTAAATACGTCGAAAATAGACTGCTCACGCATCGCGTAGGAATACTCGCATGCCGCCCAAAGGGCTATGTCAAAAACGCCCTCCTCCCGCATCCGTGAACTAGCACAGTTTGCGCATGTTAAATACATCACAAATGGGCTCGTCCGGCATGTTAAAAATAGGTCATTTTCCGCCTGTTCAATGCCCTCGTCACGCATGTAGAAAATAGGCCATTTCCGCACGTTAAATACGTCGAAAATGCCCTCATCGCGCGTGTAGAAAGTAGGTCATTTTGCGCATCTCAAATATGACAAAAATTGGCTGCTCGCGCATTGAATGAGTCAATTGAAAATAACCCCACCGTGCATGTGTAAAATAGTAAAGCAGACCATTTTACACATGTTAAATGGTTGAAAATTGGCTCCTCGTGCGTATGCGGAGTAGGCCCTTTCGCGGACAGTCAAGCTCCTGCGGCATGGGTATATCATCCAACGCGACAGGTTAATTGCCTCATGTTGCAAATTGTAGAAATCACATTGCAATATCATCACTATTATGAACCATAAAATGTTGGAAGTGAAGAACAGGACGTTATCTGTCAATTGCCGGGTATCCCGATGCGCAAAGCACAATAGCACATGTACCAGTGGCCGCAGTAGTCAACCACTGTGCAAGCCATCAACCGCCGTGCAGGCCATGTAGAAAATAGACCATTTTGCGCATGGCGCATTTCAGTACTGTAGTTCACCACTTTCCCGGACACCCCACTTTCCCGGACACCCCACTTTCCCGGACACCCCACTTTCCCGGACACATTTACCACCAAAACTGCGCAACTTCCGCACTCAATATCTCAACAACCATAACAGCATCTGTGGATGCGCTTTGTATAGCTATTAGACAAAGTGTAATTCTTGCTATCTAGCACTTTTTCTTCATCAAAAATTGTGGGTGCAAAGGGATTATGGCTTGTCGCATTTTTGTTGGAAGGCTTGGCATTTATTTGTATGGGATTTCCATACAAATGTCACCGCCCCCGAATTCTGCATGCTACACATGCAATCAATTCATGAAAAAAACTCAGACCCTCACATTCAATAGGATCACTCAGTTGGAAACTATGAGCAACGTAGTTAGGTAATACCTGTAGTGGTTGTGAAATCATTCACAATATTCATATTTCCCATAGAAACCTTTTTTTTTTTTTTTTTTTTATTTCATTAATCGCATGCCGCCTCGAAGGCTATGGCGATGTTTTAGATACATAATGTGAAATGAGAATGAAAAGAATAATATGAAAAACTGAGATATCCCCGCCCGCTCTAAGTCCCAAGTTTACTCTTTCCCCGCCCAGTCCAATATCTCCGCCATGTTGATGTCTTTGTCCGGATGTGTGAGGCTTTCAGCCCCTCCTCTCATCCTCCTGAGCCAAGGGGCGCAATCGTTGGATATGTGCGTCAGGTTTTCCAGGGCTCTCCCGCACCATCGACACTCCGGTGAATCGGCTTGGCCTATGCGGTGTCTCCACTCCTTGAGGCCCTTGTTCCCGAGGATCCCTGCCAGGGTGGATAATCTTTTTCGGTTGTCGATTGTCTGGAGGGGTCTGTATGATAGTCCCAGACGATTGCGTTCTTCTGCTCTGAGTCTTTTGGCTTCTTGTCTTATACCCGCCTCCGTGACCATTTCGTCTTCGTACTGGATGGCTGTGCTCGTCCTGGCTGCCTTGTCCGCCTTGGAGTTCCCGACTATCCCTATGTGGCTCTTGACCCACATGACAGCTGTGTCTAGGTCGCCGCGTCTGGTCCTCTCTTCCCATGCCTGTCGAACTGCCATGGATGAGCCTTCGGCGTTTGGGTCGCCGTTGGCTATCTTTTGTAGTCTGGAAATTGCTGTGCGCGAGTCGGTTAGGATCATGAGTTCCCCTTCGGTGTTGAGGGCCTTGCCAATTGCGATCATTTCTCCGTCGTTGACGGTGTTGCATCTGCCGAGGTATATGTACTCTTCCTGTCCGCGAGAGTGTGTTCCCGCCCCGGTGAGGTTGTCTATGCGGCTTCCGTCCGTGTAGACCCCTTTCCAACCTTCCTCTTCTTCGGCTTGAATGACTTCCTCCCATCTCTCCCGGCTCGTGTCGCTAGGGAGTGTGGGGAAGATATGTAGGGGGATGGATAGAAACCATTTATATGAGAAACACACCCAAAAGTAGATAGTTGTACACCAACTCTACAATTCAACAAATGAAAGTAAACTAAATGCAGCACCTTACTATAACTCTTCAGGTGATTCTGGACATATACTATCATAGCTATTGTAATTAGCGTTGAAGAGTAGGACTATATTCAAGTCTTATGAACGTTTTGTATGGAGATCCCATACAAATAAATGCCAAGCCTTCCAACAAAAATGCGACAAGCCATAATCCCTTTGCACCCACAATTTTTGATGAAGAAAAAGTGCTAGATAGCAAGAATTACACTTTGTCTAATAGCTATACAAAGCGCATTCACAAATGCTGTTATGGTTGTTGAGATATTGAGTGCGAAAGTTGCGCAGTTTTGGTGGTAAATGTGTCCGGGAAAGTGGGGTGTCCGGGAAAGTGGTGAACTACAGTACCCATTTCGGCAGCCATTTCAGCAGCCTTTTCAGCATTCATTTCGTCGGTAGCCATTTCGGCTGCCATTTCGACTGCTATTTCGACTGCCATTTTGGCTGCTATTTCAGCAGCCATTGGAGCAGCCTTTCACCATAGACACGGAGCCGGCGGAGTTTACAGGACATCAGCCACTGGGGCTCAGCGGATAGAGACACCTCCGGTGGTACCTCCACCCACATCGCCACCAGCCACATCACCGGCACCACCCCCACCCTCGACCCGGAGAAGGAGGAGCAAAAAGCCGAAGAAAATTGCGACCTCTCCGCCGGTCGGGACCGCGACACGTCCTGCCATGGCGAACAGCTACAAGCGGGGTCACGTGAAAAAAAAAAAAAAAAAAAAAAAAAAAGGGACCGCGACACCAACCCCATTCTCAACCCCAACCTCAACCCCAACCTCAATCCTAACCTTAACCCAAAACCTCAACCAAAAGGTCAGGCTCGGAGGGAAGTGGTTAAAGACGTGCGTGTATGAGACAGACAGGGGAAGGAAATAGACGTTGGGTGTTGTTCAACCCGCATCACGAAGGACAAGCGGGCAATACTTGTACTTAGTTTTTAGTCAGTCTTTTTAGTGCTACAGTAGACCATTTTAAATAGTCTCGTCGCGCATGTAGAAAATGGGTCATTTTCCACATGTTAACTACGCTGCAAATAGGCTCTTTGCAGATGTGGAAAATAGGTTCTTTTTGGCATGTTGAATTCGTTAGAAATGACAGCTTCACATATGAGAAAATGGGTCACTTTCGGCAAGTTAAATGCGTCGAAAATGTGTATTGCTAATTGGAATTATTACTTAACAAGGTAGTTAGGGTAGTTGTAGTTGCCAGAGGTTTGTGATGAGAAGTACAGTGGTGTGTAACGTTAGGGTAAAAATTTGTATGGGCTGTCGACGAAAAGTCATGTCTTTTTGGCATAGACCATTCTGAAAATTGCTGAGTTTATTTTCTATGGAGTTTTTTGGCTGTTGCTGGGGATATGACAGGGATAGCCTACTAGTGCGAAAATTTACTCAAAACTCGCTATCTTTCACTGTAAATACAGCAAGATTTAGAGTACGAAATGTATTATTGTTTTACATAGAAATATAGAGGAGACGTAGAGCTTTCATTTGAGGCCGGTTTGAAGATACTCGGATCAAAATTGAGTGTTGCGGCGGGGATGCGAAGTTGTATGTCTTACCGGGCCGTAAAAAAGCCCAACTTTCGCTGCCTACTGTACCTGAGAGGATCCCTAATGTACTGTCAACCCCTCACCTTCCCATGCTCCCAGTGGACACAACTAGAGATGAATGGGAAACAGCCATCACCGAAGCTGAAGACGAGGGCTGGGTGAGCCACTACACTGATGGCAGTCGAATAGAAGACGCATCTGGAGCCGGGTTATACCAACAACACCCGACAAAGAGGATATCAAGGTATCTAGGTCGATGGAGCACCGTCAATGATGCTGAACTGATAGCTATGAGCGAAGCCCTGAACACTCGAGGCAACGAGCTGCTAATCATCACTGACTCAAAGGTAGCCATTTTTTTTTTTTTTTTTTTTCCTTTCACGTGACCCCGCTTGTAGCTGTTCGCCATGGCAGGGCGAAAAAGGTAGCCATAACCAAGCTCCAACGGATTGCTGACGGCGAACCCACCTACGATGGGGCTTCACAGCTGGTACGAGAAGCATGGGACCGAAGGGAGCAAGCTGGAGACCGGGACGTGGCAGTCATGTGGGTAAAAGGCCACAAGGGTGTATATGGCAATACAGAAGCGGACCGAGCGGCCAAGATTGGCACCTGCCTGCAATACCAAGAGGAAGTCATAACCGAAGCCGGACTCAAACAACAAGCCAAAGCAGACAGAGCTGAGGAAAGAAACAGACTAGGACTGTCGTATCGACCTCTACAAAGACTAGGACATAAGACCGCTACCCTGGCGGGCATCATAGGAGGCAAGGGCCTACGGGCGTGGAAACACAGGATGGGGACAGCAGACAGCCCAGATTGCCGATGGTGCGGCGAGGAAGCCGAGACAACACAACACATATTGACAAACTGCCGGGTGTGGAAACAGAAATGCCCCCGAGGCATTGACGACCTCCGCCACCCAAAGACAGACAAGGACGAAGACAGAGACAAGCTGTGGGAACTAATGGATTGGGCAGGGAGATAGGAAACAGAGCAGTCTTCATTTTCTTCACTTTTCCTTATATATTCAATTTCATGTATTTAGCACCTCGCCATAGCCCAGAGGGCGGCATGCGAGTAATGATATAAAAAAAAAAAAAAAAAAAAAAACACTCTCCATGGTTACTTCCATTGCTGGAGACCACAGCTTTGCACTTCAGCCAAGGCACAGGTCAGTTCAATCTTTAGGATGGCGCTTGACCTATTGAACTGATATTTTTTTTTTTTTTTTTTTTTAATTTAGGGTTAGGGTTGCAATGGCAGCGCACTTTCACAGTGCAATGGTACTGCACTTTTCGCAGTGCAATGGCAGCGCACTTTCAAAACACAATGGCAGCATATATTCGCAGTGCACCTTTGCAGCAGGACAATGGCAGCGCACTTTCGCAGCGCAATGGCAGCATACATTTGATATGTATAGTTGGTGCGACCCGATGGTACAAGATGAAGTGGAATGAGCTGAATTTGACAGGCATCGCTGGCCCTAGCCATTTCCAGTAGCCATTTCGGTAGCCATTCTGCAGCCATTTCAGAATGCATTTCGATAGCCATTTTGGCAGCCATTTCAGCACGCATTTCAGTAGCCATTTCGGCCGCCATTTCGGCCGCCATTTTGGCTGCCATTTTGGCTGCCAGCTCAGCAGCCATTTCAGCATTATATGCACATGGCTGTGCCGACGCACGGGCACAAGCTGAGCTGCAATTGTCACGCGGCGGCGAGCTGGTGCTGCTAACGGATATGACGGGTTCAGGGTAATCGTGTTTTTTTTTTTTTTTTTTTTTTTTATATCATTACTCGCATGCCGCCCTCTGGGCTATGGCGAGGTGCTAAATACATGAAATTGAATATATAAGGAAAAGTGAAGAAAATGAAGACTGCTCTGTTTCCTATCTCCCTGCCCAATCCATTAGTTCCCACAGCTTGTCTCTGTCTTCGTCCTTGTCTGTCTTTGGGTGGCGGAGGTCGTCAATGCCTCGGGGGCATTTCTGTTTCCACACCCGGCAGTTTGTCAATATGTGTTGTGTTGTCTCGGCTTCCTCGCCGCACCATCGGCAATCTGGGCTGTCTGCTGTCCCCATCCTGTGTTTCCACGCCCGTAGGCCCTTGCCTCCTATGATGCCCGCCAGGGTAGCGGTCTTATGTCCTAGTCTTTGTAGAGGTCGATACGACAGTCCTAGTCTGTTTCTTTCCTCAGCTCTGTCTGCTTTGGCTTGTTGTTTGAGTCCGGCTTCGGTTATGACTTCCTCTTGGTATTGCAGGCAGGTGCCAATCTTGGCCGCTCGGTCCGCTTCTGTATTGCCATATACACCCTTGTGGCCTTTTACCCACATGACTGCCACGTCCCGGTCTCCAGCTTGCTCCCTTCGGTCCCATGCTTCTCGTACCAGCTGTGAAGCCCCATCGTAGGTGGGTTCGCCGTCAGCAATCCGTTGGAGCTTGGTTATGGCTACCTTTTTCGCCCTGCCATGGCGAACAGCTACAAGCGGGGTCACGTGAAAGGAAAAAAAAAAAAAAAAAAAATGGCTACCTTTGAGTCAGTGATGATTAGCAGCTCGTTGCCTCGAGTGTTCAGGGCTTCGCTCATAGCTATCAGTTCAGCATCATTGACGGTGCTCCATCGACCTAGATACCTTGATATCCTCTTTGTCGGGTGTTGTTGGTATAACCCGGCTCCAGATGCGTCTTCTATTCGACTGCCATCAGTGTAGTGGCTCACCCAGCCCTCGTCTTCAGCTTCGGTGATGGCTGTTTCCCATTCATCTCTAGTTGTGTCCACTGGGAAGGGTAATCGTATTCCGGTTCAGGGTAACAGTAGTTTTGCAAGCGCTGAACGGCAGAGGCTTGACAGGAGAGGCTTGCAGGTGGTAGTTCAGTGGTTCCAGTTCAGCGGCGATGGCAGACTATGGTGAAAAGGCAGAGAAGACCAAGTACTGAATTAGATCTAGGGATTGACAAGAATAACAAGAACATATGGACTGCGAGCAACCATATGGGTCCTAGCAGGCGGGCTATACTGGCGGGTGGGCCATACTGGTAGGCAGGCTATACTGGCAGGCGGGCTATAGTGGCAGCTTACTAGCTACCTATAGCTAGCCGGTTCTATGAGCCTGCCGGCTGTCGGCGGGAGACGGTCATGGCTTGCCGGCGGTCGTGGCTTTTTTTTTTTTTTTTTTTTTTTTTTTTTTTTAATCACATAACCCCGCTTGTAGCACTTGGCCATGGCAGGGTCCCTGGGCAAGCCCTCATAGCCCGGAGACAGGCTAAACTAACTCTCTACGTACATGGGCCCCACGCGCCGTCGCCCCCGCTCTCCTAGCTTCTAGAACTTAACCCCGCATTCTCCTACCTTCTAGAACTTGACCCTTGGCTTGGTGTGTGGAGGCTGTAAGGACAATGTGTGCAATTTCATATGTATGACGGGTCCCTTTCAGCATCGTGAGATGTGTGAACGTGAACTGAATCTGACACGTCCCGTAGGGCCCTTTAGACGGCACGACAGTGGCATGATGAGTGCAATTTCATATGTATGGTGGGTCCCTTTCAATGTCGCGAGATGTGTGAATGTGACCTGAATCTGACACGTACCATAAGGCCCAATCGATGACACGAGAATGGCAGAATGAGGTCAATATCACAGGTATGGCGGGTCTCTTTCAACATCACGAAATGTATAGCACCTTTGCCAAGAAACCATGGAGCGGTGGTAGCACGGTGTATAGCACCTATGCCAAGAAACCATGGAGCTACAGCCGCCCCATGGTTTCTTGGCATGATGAGACAAGGTATGATAGCACGCATGTCTGGTATGGGAAGTACCGCAATGGCAATATAATATGACATATACATAAGTACTAGACAGAAAAATAAGTATTTGGACAGGGGATAATGCATATTATGCGCTATGCGGTTTTTGGCGGAAACTAGCATATTTTCGTATGCTTGGGCAGAAAGAATTGGTGTGAAAAGTCCAAATTCATTATGTCAGCTGTCCAAATTTCATCACGTCAGCTGTCCAAATACTTCCTTACATAATGAATTTGGACACCCTATCACGAAATATTTATGCGCAAACTGGCCCATTCAACTCAGGTGCGCGAAAGCAATTTTCAGACGTATTTGACATATCCGAAATGGGCTGTTTTCTATAGGCACGAGGAGTCTATTTTCAACGAACTTTACAAGCACTCGCGATGAGCCAGTTTCAGCATATTTCGTGTGGGCAAAATGTGCTACGGGCATAAAGCAACGGCCACAATGTGATAAAAAGTAAAATATGTGTGATGTGCATCCTAGTGATTTTCATTTAGGCCAGCGTCAAAGCACTTTTGGCCGGCGTCGCAAAAAAAAAAACCCCATTTGTGGCTAGCATCAGATATGCCCATGCTAGCATAGAAAAAAAGCGGCCAACTTGAGTTTAATTCATGCCGCATGCCAAAGTTTGAAAGAAAATACCCCTGGCATACACGCGACCTGCGACTGAAATTTGGTATGGGCGACCCTCTAACCCCTCGCTCTGTAGAATCAGCTCCAAATTTAGCAACCTATACGAGACCCAACGGGGGCCCAAGCGACCTCACCAGCACTCAATTCAGTAACCCAAGGGAGAGCGCAGTACGTATCTGACTCCGCCCCCTTTTCAACACCATAAACTTAATCTCAATTCCATAATGTACTAACCAGGGCAGTTCAGACATGCTGCGATATTGCCAAATTGAGTTAATTGACTATCTTCATACCATTGGGCATATTGGGCGCACGTATGAGATATGGAATTGTAGAATACATGGAGCATGTTGAGCATGTTAAGCATGTTGAGCACATTAAGCATTTGAGCACGTTGAGTGCGCTTATGAGATGTAGGCACATTTGAGCATGTACATGAAATGTAAAACATATTGGGCACATTGCTCATGTTGAGCACGTTGAGCACGTTGCGATGCCGGCGGCAGGATTACTTGCGTTGCAGGTGGAATGGAGGACATTTTGAGCACGTTGAGCATGTCACAACACCAGTGGCAGGATTACTTGCATTATGGACACAATGGAGGACATTTTGAGCACGTTAAGTACGTTGCGGCGCCAGCAGCAGGATTACTTGCGTTGTGGGCGCAATGGGGACATTTTGAGCACGTTGAGCACGTCGCGACGCGGGCAGCAGGATTACTTGCCTTGTGGGCGCTGAGGGCGTAAACTACCTTTTGTGATACGATAGGCGTGCCAAGCCAGAGAGTCAGGAAGCCAGAAATGCATCGTGTGTCGTGACGCTTGCTGCCTCGTCGTGACGCTGCTGATGCAACCTCTTTTTTGCTGATGAAGTAGCACCTATGCCAAGAAACCATGGAGCTATAGTCGCTCCATGGTTTCTTGGCATGATGAGATGCATTTCTAGTATGGGAAGTACCGCAATGGCAGCACACTTTCGCAGTGCAATAGCAGTGCCCCAGCGCCCCAGCGCCTCTCGCGCTCATGGCACTGAGGGTACAAACTCCCCTTTTTCCTGATGTTTCTACATTCGTGAGGAGCCAATTTTCGATGTATTGAATACATACAAAGTGGTCTATTCCATACATGTGCTACGAAGGCATTTTTGATACCCTTACCCATGATACAAGGGCCGCAATGTGATTTCCACCTAGCTAAAGAACTGGCTTACCGCACCTGTATGATGTCAGGTAAGAAGCCGGCCCCAGTTTGCCAAGGGTAGGTAAAATAGCATGCGTGGCAAATACGTCGCAAATGCCCTCGTCGCGCATGTTGAAAATAGAGATGGTAAATACGTCACAAATGCCCTCATCATAGACCATTTTGGAAAATAAACCATTTTGTGCATAGTAAATACGTTGAAAATGCCCTCACCGTGCATGTGGAAAGTAGACCGTTTTGCACATAGTAGGTACGTCTGAAATGCCCTCGCCGCGTATGTGGAAAACAGACCATTTTGCACATAGTAGGTACGTCTGAAATGCCCTCGCCGTGTATGTGGAAAACAGACCATTTTGCATATAGTAAATACATTAGAAATGCCTTCGCCGCGCTTGTGGAAAGTAGACCGTTTTGCACATAGTAAATACGTTGGAAATGCCCTCACCGTGCATGTGGAAAACAGACCGTTTTGCACATAGTTGGAAATGCCCTCGCCGCGCTTGTGGAAAATAGTCCGTTTTGTATATAGTAAATACGTTGGAAATGCCCTCGCCGCGCATGTGGAAAACAGACTGTTGGAAATGCTCTCGCCGCACATGTGGAAAATAGACTATTTTACGCATGTTAAATAGTCTCGTCGCGCATGGAGAAAATGGGTCATTTTCCACATGTTAACTACGCTACACATAGGCTCTTTGCAGATGTGGAAAATAGGTTCTTTTTGGCATGTTGAATTCATTGGAAATGACCGCTTCACATATGAGAAAATGGGTCATTTTTGGCACGTTAATTATGTCGAAAATGTGTATTGCTAATTGGGATTATTACTTAATAAGGTAGTTAGGGTAGTTGTAGTTGCCGGAGGTTTGTGATGAGAAGTACAGTGGTGTGTAATGTTAGGGTAAAAATTTATATGGGCTGTCGACGAAAAGTCCCCTGAATTGGGATAGGTTGTCGACGAAAAGTCATGTCTTTTTGGCATAGACCATTCTGAAAACTACTGAGTCTATTTTCTATGGAGTTTTTTGGCCGTTGCTGCCAAGCTGTAGCATGGCAAGAATATGACAGGGATAGCCTACTAGTGCGAAAATTTACTCAAAAGTCACTATCTTTAACTGTAAATACAGCAAGATTTAGAGTATGAAATGTATTATTTTTTTACATAAAAATATAGAGGAGACGTAGAGCTTTCATTCGAGGCCAGTTTGAAGATAATCGGACCAAAATTGCATGTTGCGGCGGGGATATGAAGTTGTATGTCTTACCGGGCCGTGAAAAACCCCAACTTTCACTGCCTGACCCTACCCTTTGGCTATGTAGAAGTTTGAAGTTAGTTAAGTGAGTTTAAAGTTGTATAACTGAGTTATTCTAATTATTTTATAAACCTATTTCTACTAACTCTTGTAAGCAATAGCTGATTGCTAAACTTATATAAATAATTTAACAAGCTTAATAGTGTTACGGGTTCACCGCAACCGTAGTGTGGGCGGCCGGTGGAGCACATGAAAAGCGAAAAATGCAAGTGCATACGAAATGCGCATATGCGACGGAAGCGACATGTGACAGCCGGAAAGGCGCTGCAGTCGCATAATGAGTACTATATGAGCTACGCAGAGGACTAGCGAGTATCGCTAGTCAAGTGTCTTTTTGACCTGGTAGATAGTAACTTTCTGCATTTACCACCTCCGTAACAAATAGGTTGTTTAATGCATGGTCTAATAGATAGCCAGACATAGGGCCCAATGAGTATACAATTAGTAGCCTAATGTATGGCTGAATTCAATCACAGCTACTCTACTCTACTGGTGCTCCATGCCAAACAGCTGCCCTTCCAGTCCACCATACATACACCTCCGTGGCCATTCCAAGCCATAGTATATATACCTCCGTCACCATTCCGGCCCGCAGCATACATACCTCCATCACTCTTCTGCCCCATATCATAGTCACCTCCGTAGCCATTCCAGCCTGCAGCATATACACCTCCATAGCCACTTCGGGCCACTGCATATACACCTCCGTGGCCATTACTACTACCCACTCACAGTATATGCACCTTTGTAGCCATTCCAGCCTGCAGCATATACACCTCTGTGGCTATTCGGGCTCGCAATATACACACTGTCATAGTGACTTCGGCCCGTTATATATACACCTCCGTAGCCATTTCGGTGTGCCATATGTACACCTCCATAGCTATTACTAATTCTCCCTCGAAGTATATGCACCTCCGTAGTCACTTTGCCCTGTGGCATATACACCTCGGTAGCCATTCCGGCCCGCCGTATACACTCCTCCATAGCCATATCATCCAGTACCTTCCAACGCCTACTGCAGCCTAGCCCCTCACATCCATAACACGCAATGGCTGTACATCTTCACACTACAATGGCAGTGCATCTTCGGATTGCAATAGCAGTATACATTTGCAGTGCACCTTTGCAGTACCACAATGCCAGCAGCATAATGGCAGTACACTTTCACACCATAATGGGAGCATATATATTTGTAGCGCACCTTACCAGGAGCACAATGGCAGCAGCGTAATGGCACTGTAGTTTCCTAGCGCAACAGTGTAATGAACAGGTCCAAGTTAAGATATCAGAACTGGGTATGGAGTGGCCGGCGGGCGCTGAGGCGATGTCACAGTGGAGGCGGAGGCAGAGGTGGTCGGAGCTATATGATATTGTGAGGTAGATGTATTAAAAGCTAAATACACAACTTAGGTAGGATACAAGTTCTTGCGTGAAGAAGCAAGAGGGAGGAGAGAGGAGGGCCTCTTTATAGAAAACCCTCACTGGAAAATTCGGGCAAACAGGCAAACAAGTAAGCAAGCAAACAAATGAAGTATATGGAAAACCGAGAAGCAACTAGAAGTACATGGAAAACAAAGGAAATGACAGGAAGTATATGGATAGCCACGGAAATGACTGGAACCAGGTAGAAGCGTCAAGAATATCTGGGTATAAAGCTCGCCGATACCTGTTTCCAGCAGCTTCTATGGCTTTCCAAAAGGTTCTACGACTTTCCGCTGGGTTCTGCGGCTTTCTGCCGGGTTCTGGGGATCCGGGTTCTTAGGGCAGGTTCTGCCAGGTTCTTCGGCTTCAGCCTATTAACCGATGACTGGGATGCTGGCAGCCATGTCGGTTAAGAATGCTCACACGTCTAGTGATATTTATCGGAGTGCTAGAAGGAGTGCGGCGAATTGCAACAGTATCAGGGTCAGCTGCACGTGTACGAGTACTGGCGAGTCGTATATTGGTTGCCAGTATAGGACCAGAGCTGGAAGGTCTTGCGCGAAGGGTCCGAATTGGATTGTTACAGTAATGCAACGTATAACTGAGGCGAAAGCTCCTAATGCAGGAGGAGGCTTTCCGGCGGCACCAGGTCCACAAGACCCTGCTGCAAACCGCTTCACCGACCACAGAAGATGCCACCACCAGGGAGGAGTCGGCATCGTAATATATGGCATTGTGTTGAGGAAGGACTTGGGGAAAGTGAAAAAGTGGTTGTCAGCAGCTAACGAGAGTTTGGGGAAGATCCAGGGAATTCGTTGGCTGAGGAAGCAGAACTTGTTGGAGAAGGCAGGCAAGACAACAAGTTCAGTGGTTGTATACTTGGAGAAAGAAGTGGATGTTGAGAAGGTTAAACTCAGCGGACAGTGGCACAGATCCGCTCGATATGAGTCGGAGAGGAGGCGGAGATAAGGGGGAAATACTGGGCGCAGTTGGCATTACTACATAATCCGCGGATACTACATGTACTTAGGATTGGTGTTATTCTTGTGTTCTTTTTTTTAGGCTTTTTTCTAATAAAAACCCTCGCCATAGCCTGTCGGGCAGCAAGCGAGTACTGATATAAAAAAAAAAAAAATAAAAAAAATGTGTGGTTTAATGAATGGCCGAATACAGGTCCCAAAATGTAGCTTGATGTGCAGCCCAATGCATAACTGAATTCAACAACAACTGCTCCACTCTACTGGCGCTCCATGCCTAACAGCTGCCCTTACGGTCTACCATATATACACCTTCATAGCCATTCTGCCCTATAGCATATATACGTCTGTTGCTATTCCGGCCTGCAGATACACCTTCTAGCCATTCCGGCCCATAGCATATACACGTCCGTGGCCATTGTGGCCTGTAGCATGTATACCTCCATGCCTATTCCGGCCTGCAGCATAAACACCTTCGTCGCCATTCCAGCCCGCAGCTTATATACCTGTGTTGCCATTCTGGCCCGTAGTATATACACTTCTGTAGCCATTCTGGCCTGCCGTATATACACCTCCGTAGCCACTTCGGCCCACTGCATATATACCTCCGTGGCCATTCTGAATTCCAGCTCCCAGTATATGCAACTCCGTAGCCATTTCTGCCTGCTGTATACACACTTCATGGCAGCGCGTAATGGCAGCGCAGCTTTGTAGTACAATGGCAGCATACATTTGATATGTATAGTTGGTGCGACCCGATGGTACAAGATGAAGTGGAATAAGCTGAATTTGACAGACATGGCTAGCCCTAGCCATTCCAGTAGCCATTTCGGTAGCCATTTTGGCAGCCATTTCAGTGGCCATTTCATCAGCGATTTCAGCAGCCTTTTCAGCAGCCTTTTCAGTAGCCTTTTCAGCATTCATTTCGGTAGCAGTTTCGGCTGCCATTTCAGCTGCTATTACGGCTGCTATTTTAGCTGCCAACTCACCAGCCATTTTAGCATTAGATACACATGGCTGTACCGATGCAAGGGCACAAGCTGAGCTCCAATTGTCACGTGGCGGTGAGCTGGTGCTGCTAACGGATACCACTGGTTCAGGGTAACAGTAGTTTCTCAAGCGCTGAACGGCAGAGGCTTGGCAGGAGAAGCTTGCCAGTAGTAGTTCAGTGGTTCTAGTTCAGCGCCGATGCCAGACTATAGTGATAGCAATTTTCAGACATATTTGACATATACGATGTTACAGGGTACGTTGGGGGTAAGCCATTTACTAAATAACTAAGTGCAACGTGAAATATAATTAAATATAAGTTACGGAAAATAAAGTAGTTAAAGTAGTAAGAAAGCTTTATATTTGTTAGGGTTAAGTTCCGGATCCTTGCCCTTCTAACTCCGGTGAGTCAGACTTCTATTTATATAAAATGTAGTTCTTCAAAGCTGTTAATAAATTCAGCTTGAACGGATTCTGGGGATCAAGCCAGACCCTGAAAAAAGCCAAGTGACAGCCTTTCTTTTTGACCAACCCTTACAATAAATTCTAGAACAACAAATACGAGAACTTGAAACCTCTAATGCAAGCCTTTATCTAAAAATACTATCATAACTCCGATCCCTATGCAAAGATCGATGATATAAGAAAATAAGAAAAGGTTATCGTACAACAAATAGTACAACAGGAGCTGCCGGAAGAGTTAGTAACCAAGATTGCTAATCTTAGTAGTTACTTACTTCTTAACCAAAGAAGTTCCACTACCACAGACCTGACTAGTATCGGGTTAGCTAAACTTCCGACTAGTAGGCTTTATAGTTGGTAGTACCTTTTGACGACACTTAAACAAGACGGTGTTATAGCATGAGAACAATTATGCCTGTAACAGTACTCCCCTTCTTAGAGTACATGTCCCGAGTGCCTGTTAGCTATTACTCTTTAATTTCATAAAAGAATATAAGCCGTACAGCTTAGCATCGGTGTGTTACGGGCGTGAGGTGTTCAGCTCCGGTGGGCGCTGGAAGGGACCGGATGTTACGGCTACGGTGAGGAAAATGGCGGTGCCGGCGTCGTCCCGAAGTGTGAATACGGCGGGTCGGAATGGCTACGGAGGTGTATACGGTGGACCGGAAGGGCAGCTACTCGGCGGGAGCACGCAGTGGAGCTGGAGCGATTCACGGGCGTAATGATGGAACGATAGGTTCAGAGTTATAGAGAAACTTAGGACACCGCTTGTGTCTTGATTCTTCTAACTATGCTATCGCCAGCCGGCGCTTATATAGACTTCAGCGCAGCCATACATGAGGAGTCAACAAATGAATAATTGGCTGGCAACGCGGCGATTCCTTATCAATGCCAATACCGTGGTAATAGGCACACGTAACGAAAACATGCAAAAATAGTATGGGACAAAGATAACGAATGTACTAATGCATGTGCGTATATAAATAAAGCTTCTGTAACTCGAGTGTATGCATCAAGCTGCATTCCGGATGACACACCCTTCCGTAGTACTGCCCTATCTAAATGATGCGAGAATCAACAGCCAAGCCTAACGGGTGATCAGTCCGGTCAATCAGCATTGGTCTTATGTTCGATTGCAGGGTCAGCGTTTTCCCCTTGGCGGGTAAGTCTTCACCTTTAGCCGTGGCAGCTAATTAGTAGTGAACCCTTGCCCCTTGCCACAGTGGTAGGCAAGTTTCTACCTTAGCCGTAACATTACCCCCCGTTTAGGGTACTCGTCCCGAGTAACAATCACCAACAGAAAACCGAACTAATTGGGATTGTGGGTCTCATACTTTGGCTATCAGCGTACCTTATACGCGAGGTAACACACGAGCTGAACCGCAGTTGCCCGTGGCCGATGGTGAGACTGGTGTGTCTTTCACTCATCATCAGTGAGCCGTTAAAAACCTTCCCGAAGACAAAACCCAGTGGGAAAAAGTCTTCGTAAGGAAAAGGTACTCACGTCAATGAACCATCCGAGTAGCATGGCAGCACAGAATTCCCATTTGTGCGATATGCTCTGTCCCATGAGCATCAATGCTTTATTGGACCGTAGGGTCCGAAGGCTTCCTCGGATGTTGATCGTGGAACTCTCTGACAGATTCCAACGATCTACGAAGATTCTCAACCGTTTCCCAAGTCTCGTCATCTCTGCCATAGTTCGGTCATGGAAGATGTGGAGATACTATTTGGGAGTCTGTATTACACACTCTCTGCAATACCAGACGTTGCGCGTCAGAGACTCTGTCGGTCTGGGGGTGGTAAGCGGTACAGAGTTGGAGTTTTGTAATGTCTTTTCGAAGGGCTGAGGCGAATTGTGGTCCACGTTCAGAGGAGATGTGGCGAGGTAGACCAAATTGCCTGAGGACGTCATTGAAGGCGTTGGCGACGTCTCGAGTTGTCCAAGTGTTTTTTGCCGGTGTATAGTGCAGCGCTGCATTTCGGTGAACCGGTTTGTGACAACTGAAATAGCTGTTAAAGCCCTTGGTAGTTCTCCAACAAAGTCCATAGCTATCTCCTCAAGGCTTCCTACTAGTAGGCGTTGGCATAAGTCTAGTTTGCCTCGGATGTCGGTCGGCTTTGGCCTTCAGGCAGGCTGCACAACCGGCGACATAATCGGCTACTCAGCTGTCCCAGTAGAAGTTCCGAGAGAGGAGTCTGATGCACACCCAGTGTCGAGCCACGTTACTGTCGTGGTATCATCATTATTATTCGAATATGGTTCGGGTACCTTAGCCCGTCATCGTTCCTCACCTATTCGTCACCGTTGACCCCAGGGATATAGTCCACATGTCTTCCACTTCACCAGTTATCGAGAGGAGCGTCTGCTTTGCCGTTAGGCTGACGTAACGAATTCGTAAAGTCGGCTCCAGTTGGCTTGCTGGTTGTTGAGGCGTTGTTTGGTGGTGAAGTGCTTTGTGCGTGGTGGTCAGTGAAGACGGTGAACTTAATTCCCAATAGCTCTATCCTCTATTTGTATAATCAAGGATTGCCAAGAGTTCGTTATCATGGATAGAGTAGTTTCGTTTGCAGGGGTCAGTATTCGGGAGTGGTACTCGCAGGGGTGAAGGGTGGTAACGTCATTCTTAAGCTCAAGACGCCTGGTCTGAGCGGTCGGTTTCACAATCGTAGGCAGGGATCGATCGAACTCGTCAGTGTGGGGGCACTGATGAACTTGTCTTGGAGTTCCGTAAAAGCAGCTTGCTGCTCTGCGCCCCCAAAGAAAGGGTATGTCTCCGGTCAAGGCTTGTAAGCGGTCGGGTTGTAGCGGAGTAAATTAAGTCAGCGGTAGTAGTTGAGGACGAATCGGCGGCAGCAGTTTGCAAAGCCTAGAAAGGCTTGCACCTTCTTTTATCAGCTGTGGCCAGTCGCGAATGGTAGAGAGTTTGAACGGGTGCATCTTAATCTCGAGGCCAACAATAAAATGACAAGGAACATGGTTTCGTGCACATGGAACTCGTACCGCGAGCCCATGTTTGCTCAATCCTGGCAAGCACTTTTCCACTATCCTTTTATGGTCTCGTTCGGACTTGCCTTCATTGATTAAGAGTCCAGGTACCAAACAACTCTACCGATGCAAGTGGGGATCTCATCCATCATCTCTTCGAAGGAAGCAGGTGTGATGAGTCCGAGAGGTATGACTGGGTACTTCGAATAAGCTATTGGCTGTGTTTGACAGCCGCCGTTCGTCGCCTGACTTAATTCATATGGGGTTGTTGCCGTTATCGAGATCGAGTTTGGTAACCCATTTACCGCTTTGGGTCTTTTTGAGGTGTTCCGACGTTAAGGGCAGAGGTGTTTGTTCGGAGTGGTGAGTTCGTTTAGTGCCCTTATAATCAACGCACGGTCGGAGGGACCCATCTATCTTCCGAAAAAATCGGTGAAGCTGCTTTTGACCTTGACCTTTGTTTCTTCCCTGCTGGTAGGTGTTCGACGATATACCTCTAAGGAGCCTCATCTTCTTTCCAGGTACACTGGACCATGGGGAGGCTTCGCATCAAAATTCTCGAAAGGGATTTTATAATCCCAGCTTTGGTGAGGAGGTAAGCGGCATACCTGTTCCTCAGAAAAAACATTAACATATCGCGAGTGCTAGTGCTCGCGTGCATCAAATCAACGAATATCACCCTCTTCAAGGGTATCATCAGAAAAACAGAAAGGAACTCAACACGAGTGCAACAAACATGCTATGCTTCAGGACGCCATTGACTCGTACACAATGATGCATCCGCCGATATCCATAATTTCGGCGTCAAGATCGAAGACAAATTCCTTACCCGTCTGGCGGGAGTTCAGAACAAAAGACGAAACAAAGTCAACAGAGACTTATCAGACTTTCCCGGAACGCCATTGACTTCAGACACAATTAATGATGTATCCGCTGATATCCATAACTTTGGCGTCAAAATCGAAAACAGATTCCTTATCCGTCTGGCGGGAGTTCAGAACAGACTTTCTTGGTAAGAGTCTAGAACAGAAGGCGAAATAAAATTAACGAATGCCTTATCAGATTTTTCCCAGAACGCCAATAGAAGGCACATAATCCCAAGCGGAGGAAACAGGATCGGGAACCGGGACGCCAGAAAAACGAAAGCGAAAACGAAAACGAAACGAAAACGAAAGATTCACAAGAATCTTGATCATCGCAGGTCTTACTTCGTGACCTCATCTTCAACTCCTTACCCAGTCTGCCAAGGAAACAATCGGTGCAGGGGCCGCACGGTCCATAATAGCCCTAACGGTCTTACCAGTTTTGAATTTTTACCTCGTAACTGAGGAGTCGCTATGACGGGAGTCCTACATGCTGAGCAGGGTCCCCATCCACTCCAGGTTAGACAGGTTAGACAGGTCAGTGATCCTCTCGGATCCGTCGACGGCCTATGAGGTGGCCAGAGTCTGTCTTTGTCTTCTTGGGCTGTGACATCGTGATTCGAGAGAGCAGATTCATGACTCCAGGGCGTTTTACTTCCCCTTTGTCTTTCTTCTTTGGCTTCGGTTTTGGGTTTCCACCACTTCTTTCGCAGCATGACGTGATCTTGTACCTGATGCATCAATTGCCTTTTCTCTGAGTCAGTTCTTCAGGTATGTCATCGCTCTTCTTGTTCTTCTGAGGTGGAGGTGGCTGTATCGTAGCTGCTGCTGACAGAGTGATGTTTGTCATGGTGGTGGAGGGAGTGAAGCGCTTATCCCCAGGCTTTCCCAG